>JAHWFO010039935.1:706275-746439 GCA_023313115.1 Rhysida immarginata
GTATAATACGGTCCCACAAATTTAGGTGCTTTTTTAGGCTAAAATTTTTCGCATTATAGTAGAATAAATACGGTAATCATATTTTAAATGCCCAAGGCGCTGATGCCACAGCTGACTTGTTGACTTCTCGGCCTTCATGCAAAATTCTTCTTCTGTTGATACAACTGGTTGGCTATTCGTTATAGTGCGTATTTTCTATCTGGGCGCATGCGATCAACTGCCGCGTTCTCCGATCATAAATCTGGGCTCCATTTTCTTTAAATAGGATGTCCTTGCCATTTTGGATTATCTTTGTCACTGACAAAAGATTCGTTCTTAATTTCAGCACAAACAGTACATCTTCCAATCGCAAATTTACAGGTTGGTTCGCACCAGTATCCGTAGTCGCCTTCAGTGTACCTTTTGCTTCTGCTCGTATATTGCGCTCATCCTCAACTGTATCGATAGGTATCTGTTCGTGTACAACTTCAGTCAGAACTTCCCGTGCCGATACCATGTGAGAAGAGCATGCAGAGTCTAACAGCCAGGTGATTTCTCTTCCTGAATCCAATATATCTGGATCTTGAAATATCTCATTCGCTGAGCTATTCCATGTTTGTAGCGCATGATCGTTCAGTGCATTTGAGTGTTCTCTCCCGTTCCGTCAATTACCCACTGTTTTATCTTCTCCTTTACCAGTGTTGTGGTTACTTCTTAATCCATTCTTCTTCCAATATGAACTGGACGTTTTGTCATTATCGTTCTCTCTTTCTTCTTTCTCGTACAAATACATTTTCTTTCCTCAACAATTCCGTGCCATGTGACCCAGTCTGCCGCAATTATGACACTTTATTCGATTTTGTGCTTCTTTCACCTGCAGAGCTCGCACGTCCGACTGCTTTCCACAATATTTCCTTTCATATCTCAATAACGCTTCTCTCATGTCTTCATAAGATGTGTCTGTGTTCAGTGCAATCGCCGTCGTAACTTCACTGTAAATGCCAGGATTAAATCAGCTCAAATGATGAATTGAATCAGCTCAAACTCTTCCACGGAAGTTCCCAAATCTGTCAGCTCTCCTGTCAGGATTCGCACACGTGTTAAATATTCATCTATTGTCTCCTGATCACGCTTTTCCAGTCTAGCGAGTTCCAGTTTTACCTGAGTACTCCGGTGTCTTGCTTCTCCCTCGTGATTTTTCTTAAGATATTCCTACAATCCTTAGCATTAGAAATATCTCGTTTGGTCAGAACTTTTTCATTAGTCAGGGATAGCATTTATGCCCGATTGTTTTTCTTGCTCCATTCTTTCCACAGTTTAGTTGCTTGCTCACTCTTTTCGTCTGCTTTTGGTTCGTCTTCTGTGATTATCTCATACAGTCTTTTTCTTTCAGCAGCGCTGTCATTCGAAGATTCCATAGCGTGTAGTTGCTGGCATCCAGGGGGTCTATTTTCATACATCTAAAACTGATGCTGTCACCCATTTCTCTCTCGTTAGACTCATTTCACGTAGCAATGAAATAACCACGCTCTGCTACCATAAATGTTAAAATATAGTGTGGTACTTGATCCAAAAACACCAATTCAGTGTTAATAGCAACTTATATTTAATAACATTTAAACTTTACATATATACTATACAGCGATTAGGCATTGAAGCTGCCTATTGCTGCACAAAAATTTTGAATGGATAAAAAAAACTAAGCTCAATTAACATAAACAATATGCATGTGCTCAACAATTACTAAGGCAATGATAAGTCTTTGAGTTAATCAAAAATACTGTTAATTGTCAATTCCTTCACATCGCATTATCACCATCTCAGTTTCCAAAATATTCTCATTCACACTGATTATAGTCAAAATGCATTTTTATGAAATGTTTGGCTCTGCTGTACTACCAAATAAGTTAACCCTGGCATAATGCAGACTCTTTTTTCCTTCTTTTTTTTTTTTTTTTATAAAATTTTGCAATATCTTCAAAATTGGACCTTATTTATATTGCACAAATTTGCCTTGCATTATTGGTCATGAGATATATATTGTTGATCCCTGCGTAGTGTTGGTGAATTGCGGGTTGATACCATTGTTGATAGCTATTCTTTCCCAAACTTTTCCTTGCATTTTTTGTCATGAGATTTATATTGTTGGTCTGTGCGTAGTGTTTGTGAATTGCATGTTTATACCATTGTTAATACCTATTGTTGCACAAAATTTGCCTTGCATTGTTGTTCATGAGATATTTCTTATTAATATGCACTGCTATCATCAGGAATATCGATTTATTACCGATAATTATTATTTTTTCGAAATTTTAGATAGACAGTGACCTTTCTCATGCTTTGAAGATCAAATGTGCAAAGTTTCATCAAGATCAGAATAAAACTGTAGATTTGTATAAGAAACAAACCCAAAAACAAACATTCTTCTTTATATACATAGACTAGCAGAGGTACCCAGCATTGCCCGGGTTAATTACACTTGAAGTTAAAGAGAACATTCCCAAAAAATTAAATTATAACTCCCAATTCGTTAAATAATAACACAGAGCAAAGGGACTATCCATTCTACGAAAAACAGGAATTTTAGGTGATATACCGGGACTTTATCAAAACTCTTCTAGACTTGCCACACCACATACTTTAGACTCAAGTTTTTCTTGCCCGTGACGCAGAAGCTCTTATACCCTCTTGCTTTATTCGAAACTCCCGTTGTTCAAATGTTTCAAAGGCCCGTATAGCTTTTTCTGTTTTAGTTGCAGAGTTTCTCAGACCAATACTCGTTCTTTCTCTTTCCTTTCCAGGCATATAAATTTTTGCCAGTCATCTGGACATTTGATAGGGAACTCAAGGAGACATGCGTGACTCCTTTGCCTCATCAATAGACGCTGCCTTATTAATGTCCTGTCACTGCATCATCATTCTATGCTCATTATTATTAATTCTTTGAAACGAACGTTCAATCATCGCATCAGCATCTCAGTTTCCAATATACCGGGTGGGCAAGAAATAATGTGAGGTGTTCAGAGCTCGCTAGCGGGAATTCGATTAGGCCAAAGGCAGTACATTTTGGTGTATATACTTAGTGGAACATGCAGTTTCGATTTCTGCAAAAAAAAAAAAAAAAAAATAGTACCAATAGTCGCCATAGGGGGCGCTTATTTCAAGAAAACAATGAATACATTTGCATAAGCGCATTCCGTGTTGAGCAATCATGACAATAAAAGGCAAGGCTGAGGATTTCCCATCATTCACGAACAGAATAATTAGTCGTGCATTTCCCATGGTATGGCCACCCAGGCCGCCTGATCTCAACCCTTGTGATTTTTGGTTATGGGGATATTTGAAAAGCCTTGTGTATCAAGCACAAGATCCTGACCTCTCAACCTTAAAGGATCAAATAACGTTACATATCAGACTAATTAATGCAGATATGCTGCGAGCTGCCGCATGCAGCTACTGGAACAGCACACTGGTGGTCATATTGAAACACATTTGTAATTAAAAATAAAACATTGTTTATTGTTGTTACTAAAGTTGGTTTGTACGGTATTTGTTCATTTGACAATTAGGTATTCATTGTTTTCTTGAAATAAGTGCCCCCTATGGCGACTTTTGGTACTATTTTGATTTTTGCAGAAATCGAAACTGCATGTTTCACTAAGTATATACACCAAAATGTACTGAATTTGGCCTAATAGAATTCCCGCGTTATTTCTGAACACCTCACGTTATTTCTTGCCCATCCGGTATACATATTCCCACAGAATATAGTCAAAGTATATTTTTATAAAATGTTTGGATCTGATTTGCTACCGAATAAGCTAGGTAATAGCCCCAGCGTGGCTTGGACTTTTTTTTTTTTTGATTAAATTTTGCAATATCTTAAAAATAAACACATGAAAATGCTTAGAATTGATACAGTATAAATTCTTAATGAAAATTCGAAAAAAAATTTTTCAAAGGCTCACACACATCATATCACATCCATTGTGTTGAGTATCCCCAAGCAGGGGCAAGATCCTGCAATTCCCGCGAGCTACCGACCTATTAGCCTGTTACCCTCGATCTCTAAAGTGTTGGAGAAAACGATCCTCGTGAGATTACAAGACCACTGTCTAGGAAATGACCTTTTTCAGGAAGAGCAGTTTGGCTTTCGTGCTGCCCACTCTTGTCATATGCAGATATGGAGGCTCGTTGAAGACCTGAGCACCCCCCCTGAACCTCTCCAGGTACTGTGGGGTGGTATTTCTTGATGTCAGTAAAGCTTTTGACCAAGTGTGGCATGAGGGCCTTGTCTACAAAATGATTACAGGCAGGTTTCCTGCTGATTTGTTTTGATGGTGAAATCCTTTCTTGACGACAGATCCTAACAAGCCAAAGTTGGAGAAAATCTTTCCACGCCCCGTGTTGTAAAGGCCGGTGTCCCTCAGGGTTCTGTCCTCGGGCCTGTGCTATTTAATTATTTTGTACACGATTTCCCGAAACCCGATAAATGTAATCTGTACTTCTATGCGGATGATACTGCCATTATGACAGGGGCACACCAGCCGACTCACGTTATCACTCGGCTGCAGTGCGCCTTGAAGCAGTTCGAAGACTGGTTTAACAGCTGGAAGTTGAACCTTAATGTGGGAAAGTGCAAGGCTTTGTACCTCAACAGGAAGCTCAAGCGTCCCCCGGACTCTCTTATTCTGTTCAATAAGAAACTGGACTGGGTGGACAACTACAAGTATCTGGGTGTTATCATTGACTCAAGACTCTCGTGGAACCGGCATATGTCCTATGCTCTGAACAAAGCGAAGACGGCTAAGTACAGTATCATAGCTCTTATGGGTCGCAACAGCGCCCTCAGCATTGACAAGCTACTTCTGTACAAGTCGATTATCCGGACCATACTCCTCTATGGCATGCCTGCGTGGGCGACTATCTGTAAAACCAGATGGAGGGAACTACAGTCATTACAGAATGTTACCCTGAGGACCATTGCCCAGCTGGACAGAAGGACGGCGAAAAACCAATCCATCCACTTGGATTTAAACATGGCCCATATCGGAAAGTTTATACAGGACCTCCTTTTGATTATGATGCAGAAGATGAAGACTCACGACAATAAACTTGTGAATGGGATACTGAAGAACTCATTGAATATGAACTGGCATACGAAGTATCGTAAACCGAGGCACGTTCTTGACGTCAATTTTGAAGATATTAGCAACGTCTCTTTCCCGGACTACTGGAAGATGTGATAATCTTCTTTCTCCTTTTATTTTTTATTTCGTTTGTATTTTGTTTCTGACAATCGTCAATCATATTTTCGTTTTTTGTATAATATGGAAGACCGCTTGGGTAGGTTAGGCTTCTTGACTACCTCTGTGTATTTCATTTGGAATTTATTCTGGTTCGATGAGCTTTGTGAAAGCGCTGCTTTCATCCCATCCTAACAAATGTACACTTCACTGTTCGACTGTCGACACTTTCAGTATTGTGCAGAATGGTTACTTTCTGGACGAGTATGGCAGTGAAAGCGTTTCTTTTGGACCACTCGTTTCGTTTTACCTGCACTGTTCGATTGTCGTTTTACCTGCACTGTTTCGTTTTACCTGCACTGTTTCTTTTGGAAACTTCTTCATTGGAGACCTCTTCATTGGAAGACTTGGTAATTTTAACAATTTGTAAGTACACTTCACAGATTTTAGATAAAAATAATATTGTAAATAATAATAATAATAAATAATAATATCCCCTGAGTGGATGTCCACTTACCGTGGGTCAGGGGTTTGGGTGCTTCAGGGATTCTGTGAGCTATGCTGGTTGTAGCACGGCTACTTTAGGGTCACCCTTACCAGAAAGGTCATGGTTGAGAAGTGAGACGAAGAGTATCCAAACAAACATATATCTAGTGATGGGCAAAAGTTAACTATATTTTAGTTAACTAATTATCTGCAACTAACCAAATTAGTTAACTATTAGTTACAACTCATGATGGGCAAAAGTTAAATAATTTTAGTTAACTATTTTTTATAACAAATAGTTATAACTAAACTAATTAGTTATAACTAACTAATTAGTTATAACTACACTAATTAGTTGACTATTAGTTGCAACTACTAGTAATGAAACTATATTTAATACAGTATTTCAACCAAAAGTCAACTATTTTTCTTCCCCTATGAAAAAAAAAACAAGGCAAAAAAAAAGCGTTTCAGACAAATTCACAATTTATTCACAATTATACAATAGGAAGAACACTTCTTGCTTTATTTTTTTATTTTTTTAAGAATAGACCTTAAAAATCAAGCTCGTTAAATCTTTTGTCTGGTAGCTTGCATCTCTGTGGGGTTAATATCTGCCCTGCCATTGAAAATAGACGTTCTACGGCTGCATTACTTGGAAAGGTAGAATTGTAATAAATGAAGGCTTCCTTCACATGTCGGAACCAATGTAACAAATTAATCGTCGTTTCTCCAGAGTGTAGATAATCACGTACTTCCTCAGCAATACCGCTCATTCCCTCCCCATTTGCCTTTCTTTTGGCAACTTGAAGATATCTAAAGAGGTTGTTGTTGTCGTCTTCAACATCATCTACAGTTGTACTTTTTCTTCCATCATCACACATGCAACAATTTGTTTCTTCGTACTTGAATTTTTCCACTGCTTTTATCAGTTCAGTTTTTATGTATGATGCTCTTTTTCATCAAATAGAAGAAGTTTATACTTTGGCATCAGTATAGTCCCAAGCTTGTAATCCAGTGATTCTTGTATCGGTCCCATTCTGCGTGTGAAGCCTTCAAGTAGAGCCTCAAGTAATGGACTACAAACTGCATCCTGTTTACTGTTCTGTCGTTTTTCCAGAATTAATTTTAAGCCAATTATAGAGGGAATGAAATCCTTAGGTAGTTGCCTTCTTCTTTCTCCAGCGGCAATATCAGGTCATTTATGAGCTTCATTACACGCAGATAACTCTGCAAAAATGGCATTTCAGTTTCAGCTATTTCTGGTTGCTTTAGTGCTTTTTGGCACAACGCTATCTATCTTCTCTAGTCCAATGTCGCAAACTCTTTATTGTCATGTAGTCCGATAACTATCTCGTTTCGGTTGGGTTCAGGAAAGCAAGATCTGTTACATCTAATATTGCGTCACTTTTCGTTGAACTTCTGCTAACTGCATTGGACAATGCTTGAACCTTCCCGACTGACTTGTCGAATACACGTTTGTACTGCATATCATTTCGTGCATTTTGAGTATTTGCCATAGCTATGAAGTTGATAGTATGGTTTGAACACCTCCTACGAGGTGGAAGCACAACAATATCACCCTCTGCACACGAATCATTAGGTTCACGTTCATCATGTGCGTCAAAGAGTGGTAAAATCTCAACTTGTCATCATCATAAACTTTACTTTGATCTTCCTCTTCATCAGATTTATTTTCAGATGAGAAAATGCGAAATGCTTTACTGAAATTTGATGCATTATCTGTGACAATCATGAACCATTTTCTCTATCGCAAACTCGTTACATTGAATAACTTTCTGGCAATGGCGTCGTATGTATGGATCTTTTGAACCTAGCGCACGTTAAAACATACGATGACCTATGTAGAGTTGACTTATCAATAACATGTGCTGTTACTCCGAGATACGCTCTGCGACGAGAAGTCCACAGATCCGCTGTTGTAGAAATAGTCTCTGACGCTCTGAGAGCTTTACGCACTTCTTCTAATTCCAGCTCAAAATTTGAATCAATTCTTCTTCCTACAGTTCGTCTACTAGGTAGGAAGTTATTTGGAGCTAGTCCTTTGCAGAATATTTTAAATCCAATTCTCTCAACAGTATTCATTGGCATCATATCCTCCGCGATTAAATCTGCCAACATCTTTACAAACGTTGCCTGGCTTATCTTCTGATTAAGTGTATGCTGTTGCAGTTGGTGAGATGCTATTATTTTCTTCTGAGTCTGCTCTGGCAGTTCAGGATCCATATAATCTTTTTCTCTCTTTCTCCCTTTTTCAGCACTGAAGTTTGCATATTCAAAACCATGGGCAGTCTGATAAATAAAATATATAATTGGTACTTTCCTTCATACTACTCAAACCTTGCTACTTGTACTTTGCGGAGTAATGCTTACCTTAACGTGGTAGATGAAAATTACTGGAGCTCTTGATATTTCCTTTTACAATTTTTCTATAGTACACAATTTACATTTAGCACTAAAGTTATTGCCCTCTTTGAGCACCTGAATATTTTCGAAAAACATTACAACAATTAAAGAATCCCTTTTTTGGTGCGTGCGTGTGCATTCCACACATTAATTTTCCTTTGTAATAATTTTCCTTGAAACACATTTTGATTGTTCCTTTTTCAATAGCAGAGGGATAGGGCAGAGGGGAAAAAAAGGAAAATGATTGTTTTTTTTTTCTTGAAAAATTACGGCAAGAAAACTAATTAGTTCACTTTCAGTTGATTTGTAACTAATAGTAAACTAATTAAAGTTATAATTAATTAGTTTAGTTATAACCGCGGTAGTAGAATAGAAAATAAGAAATCTCCTATTTGGTTGTCTGGCAAAAAAAAGTTCACTAGTGCAAATGTTGTTCACCACGCGCACTAAATGTTATAGAAGTGCGCGAAGTGCGAAGAGCGAAGAGCGTTAGTTTTATAGAGTAGAATAGAACAGATGAGCATGAAAAACCAACACTTACCTTCCAAGATTTTAAAATTATTTTTAAAAAAAGAAGTGCTCAAATAATCCAATGGAAGAGTTAAAAAATAAATTAGATGGATTAATTAATCACACAGACCGAAAATGTAATGATATTTTTGTGCATCAAGACAACATAGAAAATCCTAATACAACTGTTGATATGGTCAATTGTGTAATTTATTATGTTTGTAGGTACCTAAGCAGACATATGATAGGTTTTGTTGCTTAGTTTATGCTAAACAAGTTTGTAGTTGGTGTTTTTTGTGTATCTCGTACGATTTAGTAGATACGATTTGCATATGTCCTAATTTAGACACTAACAAGGGAATCCCTCGAACATGTATGTCACAGATTTCCACCAAACTGAAATATGTTACTCATCTGAAGCTACTATAGATGCTTGCAAAATAAGAGAGTGCGAAATTGTGTTTCTTTCAAAATAAACCGCGAAAACGAAAAAATTTCAGCATACAAGGACTCCATTGTTAGAGTGGTTAGGCTATGTGGGGTTCCCTTGTAAGTCCCACCATAAGAAAGAGCACCCTCAACTTCCTATTCTCATCCTTTTGACTCACCCCGTAAACTACGATATGTTGAAAAATATTTTTCAAAGCATGTCAATGATCCAAGTATACGAGGTCTGTTCAAAAAATACGTAGACTGTTTGGATTGTGCGGGCCCTGTTGGTCCCAATCAAAATCGCTTGGTGTCGCCATCTTCTGACAGATCCGCTGATTACAAGGCAGTTTTTTGATTGCAAATATCAGTATTGGTTGATTAGCTACGCGGTTGTTTGTGAAGTGTGTTTTTTCGTTTGGCGGATTTTTAGAATGAGTGACTTGAACGAGCAAAGAGTTGCTGTGAAATTTTGTGGGAAATTTGAGTCTGCGGGATGCTATCCGGCGGAAAAGGCCAGAAATGTGGACGAGTGGTGACTGGTTGTTTCATCACGACAACGCTCCAGCCCATTCAGCCCTCAGAACTCGAGAGTTTTTGGCCAAACACTCGATCACTGTTCTTCCTCACCCACCCTACTCACCTGACCTCGCTCCTTGTGACTTCTTCTTGTTTCCCAAACTCAAAAGACCTTTGAAAGGAAGGAGATTTGAGACGATTCCCGACATAAAGGCAAATGCGACGAAGGCGCTGAAGGACATCACAAAAGAAGTGGAAACACTGTTCCAGGACTGTTTCCAAAAGTGGAAACACCATTGGGATAAGTGTGAGCGTCGGGGAGGAGAGTACTTTGAAGGGGACCCAGATGTGTAACTTCTGAATAAGTATATTTTGTTTTATGACGTCAGTCTACGTATTTTTTGAACAGACCTCGTATAATGTCACTGCAGATTATATTTTTTTCAATATAGAACTTTCATTTCCATGTAATGAGCACAAAGAAGAAATGTTAGATTATATAATACTCTATTATATTTTATTACGATGACACCAATACAGCAAAGAGTAAACTCTGAACTTGGAAGAGAATCAAAACGTAAACAAAAATTTTCAAAATTGTTTTCATAAATCAATATTTTTGTGAAATGGTTTATCTACTTTTTTTATTTTATTTACTTTATTAATTTGTAAAAATAAAATTTTTATTGAAAATAGGCGTGATGCTTGAATATTAAGCATGGTATTACAACTTTCAAGTTTTTGTCATTAAATAAATGTGAAAAAATGCGCTTGAAAGCATATTAACACTTAAATTTTAACTCTATCAATTACAGTTTAAGCCCAATTAAAGCACTGTATAAAGACGCTTACACACAGTGCTTAAAGCCCAATAACCCGATGGAGACGCCTGGTGGCAATCTTTTTGCCTATGGCTGTTTCCTTACCTTCTATTCTACTTCCGTGGTTATAACTAATTAGTTTAGTTATAACTAATTATTTATTATAAAAAATAGTTAACTAAAATTATTTAACTTTTGCCCATCATGGGTTGTAACTAATAGTTAACTAATTAGTTTAGTTATAGATAATTAGTTAACTAAAATTTAGTTAACTTTTGCCCATCACTACATATATCTCATGATGTCGACGAATGAGAGAATTCATACTGCATCGTGTGTGGCGCAGGTTAAAGTCACCCGTGTTCGGGAGTTAGGCAGAGGCTCTCGTTCGAAAAATAGTCGACAGTCTCCCGGCTGTTATCTCGGAGCAATGCCTCCGAGAAGCCCCACCAGTGCACTCGCTATGCGCTTGGGGAAACAGTCGGGGGCAGCGCATGCCTTTACCCAGGAGGAGAAACGGGTAAAGCGACAACGGGATTGGGTGCTGTCAATTGGCACTTGGAACGTATTCTCCATAACAGGAAAGGAATCAGAGTTAGTGGAGGAAGCCAAACGGTATCGACTGGATATCATAGGTATTACCTCTACGAAGCGTCCGGGTTCAGGAACTGTGGACTTAGAAGGAGGGTGGAAGCTTTTCTACTCTGGTGTCGACCCTAACATGACTGCCCAGGCGGGAGTGGGGATACTCACAAGTCCCCGGCTGGCAGATTATGTTGCAGATTGGACCCCCTTAGGTGGAAGACTGTGTCTCCTGAGGCTTCAGATGGGGAAACGGTCTCTCTCTCTATTCATTGCATATGCTCCGAATGCAGTCACAGAGTACCCACTCTTTCTAGATGAAGTTGATGCTGCTCTTAGCAGGAGAGGGAGTGCAGATTCTGTCATCCTGATGGGCGACTTCAATGCACACGTAGGGGCTGATGACCAAACGTGGAAAGGCGTAATTGGGAGGAATGGTGACCCCGATTTAAACACGAATGGGAGGTGTTTGTTGGATCTCTGTTGCAACAATGGACTTTCCATCACAAACATCTTCTTCCAGCAGAGGGATGTCCATAAGTATACCTGGTACAGGGATGCAATGGACCAAAAGTCAGCGATTGATTTTGTAATTGTTTCAGACGACTTATTCTGATCAGTGTTGGATACTCGTGTGAGAAGAGGGGCAGAACTATCAACTGATCACCACCTTGTTGTCTGCACTTGGCGGTTCTCTGAATCTATGCCAACCAAGCGAAATACTAGGTTCAGACCAACTTGGCGCATCAAATGGGAGGCATTGGAGGATAGAGCTGTGAGGAAGACCTTTGCAGATAAAATATCTTCAAGTTTCAAAGAACTACCCAGTGATCGTGGTACTGTTGAAGAGGAGTGGCAGTTGTTTAAAACTGCTGTGATTACTTCGGCTGCATTGTGCTGTGGTCGTAGGCGGCTGAGTGTGGCGCAGGGCGTTGAGAAAAGGACTGCATGGTGAAATGATGAAGTCCAACAAGCTGACAAGGCGAAGAAGGAAGCCTATTTGCTATGGCTTGCAAATAAGTCAACTTCGAGTCGAGTGCGGTACACTGAGGTGCGAAAAGCAGCAGCAAAAAAAGTATCAACAGCTAAAGCCAAGGCCTGGGAAAAGTTCGGGGAGAAATTGGAGGCAGACTATGGTTAGGCAAACAAGGTGTTCTGGCAGACCGTGTGCCACCTCCGTGGAAAGAAGTCTCTTTCATCACAAACTATTAAGAGTTCAGATGGGAGGCTTCTGAAAACGGAGGAGAGCGTATTGCATAGGTGGAAGGAATACTTTGCATCTCTTCTTAATCCGGTGACAACAACAACTGAGGCATATGAGGTGCACCTTGGAGCAGAGAATAGTCAGGGTAGTATCACTGAAACAGAAGTCAGATGGGCAATTAAGTCCTTGAAGACTGGCAAAGCTGCAGGTGATGATGAAATCCGGTCCGAGATGTTAAAGGCCTTAAATCAGGATGGTATCCTGTGGCTGACTCGAGTGTGTCAGGTTGCTTGGATATCTGGACAGGCCCCTAAGCAATGGCAGACAGGAATTGTGATCCCTATCTTCAAAAAGGGAGATCAGAGAGATTGGTGGAGAGGTTGCTCTTTGCTGACGACCTTGTCCTCCTTGGGTCTTCTCGCACGAACCTTCAGCATGCCCTAAACCGGTTTGCAGCCAAATGTGAAGAAGCTGGGATGAAGATCAATGTGGCTAAAACCGAAGTTCTGGTTCTTTCAAGACAGCCTGCTCAGTGTGCTCTCCATGATAGGGGAGCCTCATTGAGACAGGTGGAGAAATTCAAGTATCTCGGGATTGCATTCACGAGTGATGGACGGCAGGAGAAAGAATTGGATGCTCGGATCGGTGCAGCAAGCTGTGTCAGACGAGAACTGTGGCGATCCGTGGTAACGAAACGTGAGCTGGGTAACAAAGCCAAGCTCTCCGTGTTCAAATCTAACTTTGTCCCCATTCTCACCTATGGTCATGAGGCTTGGGTAATGACCGAAAGAGTGCGATCGCGGGTACAAGCGGCCGAAATGAGATTTCTGAGAAGTGTGGCAGGTGTTACCCTACTAGATAGAGTGTACAGCAGCACAATAAGGGAGTCTTTAGGTGTTGAGCCGCTACTTCTCCGCATTGAGAGATGTCAGTTGCGCTGGTATGGCCATGTGATACGGACGCCGCAAAGTAGTCTTCCTAGACAGTTGTTATTTTCCAAGCTAGTGGGTAAGAGATCAAGGGGTCGGCCTAGAACCAGGTGGCTAGATTATATGGAGAATCTGGGTTCGAGTCGCTTGGATATTACCAGGGAGGACATGCGCCTGATGGCAGAAGATCGCGATCGCTGGAGATCCTCCATAGGGCTGCTGCCCCCGCGACCCTAACGGATAAGCGGGTTTGAAAAGTAAGTAAGTAAATAATAATATAAGATTGTTTATAAAATAATATGAACAGGGTGACTAGCGACCTGGAAAAATCAGGAAAAGTCAGGGAATTTTACAAATTTAAAAAAGTCAGGGAATTTTCCCGTACAAATTTAAATAATAACAACATGTAGGGGAGAGGGATGTGGGATAAAAGCCCCAACGTAAAAAGCCCCTACATCCATAAGCCCCAACGTCCAAAAGCCCTAAAAGTCGGCACTGGAACGATTTGTATGAAGTTACTAGCATTGCCGTTTGGGGGAGCCATTTGGCCTAATCCGGCTACTTTTCTCATAAAAGCTGGCTACTCTATTATATAGAGACCTGGCAACCCTGCTCCCACTCCCATTTATTCCCATTAGATCTGTTGACCAGCGTTGCCAACCATGTAATAATTATTACATTTGTACATTGTTTAGCTTGTAGTAAAACAATGTCCAACAATAAATATTCCCATCTAAAAACCGGTAAGTTAGCAACCCTGCTGTTGACCCTCTGGAGGCTGGGTGTCTGTCTCTTCTTTAACTCTACAGAGTGCAGAATTTTTACATCTACCAGCTGTGCCGATTGGTAGCGTTGTCCAAGATCAGATGCGGAAAACACTGCGCACTACAACTACTTGCCATTGAAATGGAATACTCGCCACGAGAATCTGTTTTTACACTTCAAGTCAAATTATTTCAATAATTTTTATTATAACAGAGTCAAATTTTTTTGTTAATCAGAAACCTACTTATAGCCCTTTTTAAACATGTAAAAGAAATTAAAATATTATAAATCGAATTTGCATAATGAGCCTTTTTTTCAAGACAGAAAAATGGAATATTCCTTTCACCGCGACAAAAAAATGGAATATCCTGTTCTACAAGATATTTAAAGGTCCTGGTTCAGAAAATAACTGTTCATTCTAAATTTTCTCTATGATCTATGTATATGACACCAGTATCCATCAGTTATGGGTGGAAAACGTGATTTGTTCTCATCCAAAAGAAGAAGTATTATTGCACTAAGAGTCAAGGCTACTCTCAATCGCAGATCGCAGATCGCAGCCAGTTTGCATTGCACGCAATCCACCGTCTCAAAAATCATTAAGAGACATAAGGAAGGTCGTGGAACTATGAATCGAAGATACAAATGTGGGCAGCAGCGGAAAACAAGTTCCAGAGACGACAGAAAACTTCAGAAACTCGTTGCACAACAACCATTCAGCATTTCAAAGCAGTACCATTTGCAATGGAAAGAATCCGGAGTTGTTGTGTCTCATCATACAACTGTAAGGCGTTTGCATGATTTTGGATTTAAGAACTGTGTGCCCAAAATTAAACCGCTTTTGACATCGAAACAACAAAAAAAAGATTGGACTGGTGCAAGCAACATGTTGACTGGACAGAGGATGACTGGAGTAGGGTGTATTTCAGTGATGAATCTAAATTCTGTGTGACTTATGGTGATAAAGGATGTAGAATATGGAGGAAAAAAGGTGAAGAATATAAAGACAAAAATTTGAAGAAAAGCGTGAAGTTTCCTGGAAGTGTCATGGTCTGGGGGTGTATCTGTGCAAAAGGAGCTGGTTCTTAAACGTTCATAAAAGGAACAGTAAATGCCAGTGTTTATCAAGACATCTTGGACTTCTATTTGATACCTACTTTGGAAAAGTTTGGTGATGACGATGTCCTTTTTCAGCATGATTTGGCTCCAGCGCATGCTGCCAAATCGACTGTTGCGTGGCTGAACAGTCGTGATGTACCCACCCTTTCCTAGCCCGCGAATTCACCGGATTTAAATCCGATCAAAAGCATCTGGAATATTATGAAGCAACGCTTACAGCGTGAAAAGTCAACCACAATTGAAGAGTTAAAGGCTTCAATCATGGATATTTGGTCTAACACAACTGCTGAGGAGTGTGCCAAATTGGTACGATCAATGCCACGCAGAATACAAGCAGTCATTGATGCGAATGGTGGAGCTACCAAGTACTAGATATGTTCACATCGTATACTTCTCAAATGTAAAATTTAGTTTGTTTTTTATTACTCATTTCGTTGTTTTTGCCTTGGTGAATAAATTATTCCATTTTTTTGTCGCGGTGAAGAGAGTATTCCATTTTTCTGTCTTGAAGAAAAAGCTCATTATGTAAATTCGATTTATAATATTTTAATTTCTTTTACATGTTTAAAAAGGGCTATAAGTAGGTTTCTGATTAACAAAAAAATTTGACTCTGTTATAATAAAAATTATGGAAATAATTTGACTTGAAGTGCAAAAACAGATTCTCGTGGCGAGTATTCCATTTCAATGGCAAGTAGTTGTAATTTCGTGCCCACGAAAATTTCAAAAAAAGTAACGAAAATTTCAGAAAATCTCGTAACGAGACTGAATTACGAGAACGAAAAAAAGTTATATTTACGATAAATATTTTAAATCTCGTAATTTATTTCGTTCTCGTATTTTTTGAAATCTCGTAACGAAAAATCGCAGAGTGTCTAATTTATAGTAAAAATGGACTACTGGTCTCATTCAATGCCACCTGGTGGTCTCCTTTGGTGTTAATAGCCTTTTGAGGAGGAGTTGACCAACCACTAACTTCTAATAACCCTTATATAGAGCATGAACACTGACAAATGTTTACCTAATTTTTTGTAGATTTTTGAAATTTGAAAATCTTAATTTTTTGTAAAGTTTGGGGCTAGTTATCTCTGGTGGGACTGAATATAAAAATTTGATTTTTGCACATTTTGTACACCTAAACGATAGCAAAGTACTGTAAAAATTTCAACATTGATATTTGACTGTGAACAAAGATATGAATTTTTGAAAATGAGGAAATAATTCACATTACACTACAATTGGTCTTATGGTTGTTGCTTATTTAAATGGTTTATTGTTTTATTGTAATAAAATTTAGTTGTAACCTACATTTATTTAACACTATCAACCTATATTTAGTTGTATTATTTATTTTAATAATAAAATGTTAAACAATAGGAGCTTTTGCTTTAGTTCTATGTTAAAAAAAATTGTCCATTTACATCTAGATTTATTCTCAATCAAGTAGCACATTATTACGAGGTGCTTTCAAGTTCTAAGTTCTCCAAAGTTTTTTTCTGACAAAATACTTAACCCAGAAAGTTGTAACTACTGTTACTTCTCGACGTAATCACCGTGAAGTTGAACACATTTTTCACAACTGCGGTGCCATCCTTGGCTGCTGGAACTCATCTTTAGGGGTATATTTTGCCCACTGGTAAATCGCTGAAGTAACGGCAGCTCGGTTGGGAAACGAGCAGCCACGGAGAGTGTCCTTCATGATTGGAAAAAGCCAGAAATCGCTACGAGCGAGGTCTGGGGAGTATGGAGTATGGGAAACCACCTCAAAGTTGTTATTTTGAAGAAACTGCTGAGTTAGGAGCGCCCGATGAGCAGGGGCGTTGTCTTGATGAAAAAGCACTCGTCCAGTCTTGTTTGGTCGTTTCTCATGCAATGCTGGAAGGAAATTTGTTCTCAAAACATTTTCGTATGAATTAGCTGTTGTACCCTTTGGAACACAATGCGTGAGGATTACGCCTTCGCTATCCCAAAACATGGCCACCATACCTTTCTCAGCAGAGGCTGTGACTCGAAATTTTTTCAGTGGCGGTGAATCCGTGTGGTTCCATTGTGAAAATTGGCGTTTTGTTTCGGGGTTAAAAAATCCACGTCTCATCCATCGCTGATGAAAAGAAAGCACCATTCATTGCTTGAATTCATCTAGCCAATATAACACATGAATTAGGCAACATCCATACTATCAATTGTAGTGTAATGTGAATTATTTCCTCATTTTCAAAAATTCATAACTTTGTTCACAGTCAAGTATCAATGTTGAAATTTTTACAGTACTTTGCTATCATATAGGTGTACAAAATGTGCAAAAATCAAATTTTTATATTCAGTCCCACCAGAGATAACCAGCTCCAAACTTTACAAAAAATAAAGATTTTCAAATTTCAACAATTTCTAAAAAATTAAGGAAACATTTGTCAGTGTTCTTGCTTTATATAAGGCTAGTAGTGTATGATATCTAACTAGAAAAAGAAAAACACTCTGATAAATCGCTCCTTGGTTGTTATTTTTGGGTCTAAAAAGTGGATTTTTTAAATTTTCAATACCAAACTTTGGAGGCCATTTTGACTGGTTATTTTTGAGTAACAAAGCTAAGCTCTCCGTCTTCAAATCCATCTTTGTCCCCATTCTCACCTATGGTCATGAGGCTTGGGTAATGACCGAAAGAGTGCGATCGCGGGTACAAGCGGCCGAAATGAGATTTCTGAGAGGTGTTGCAGGTGTTACCCTACTAGATAGAGTGTACAGCAATACAATAAGGGAATCTTTAGGTGTTGAGCCGCTACTTCTCCGCATTGAGAGGTCTCAGTTGCGCTGGTATGGCCACGTGATTCGGATGCCGCAAACTAGTCTTCCTAGGCAGTTGTTATTTTCCAAGCCGGTGGGTAAGAGACCAAGGGGTCGGCCTAGAACCAGGTGGCTAGACTACCTGGAGAATCTGGGTTCGAGTCGCTTGGATATTACCAGGGAGGACATGCGCCTGATGGCGGAAGATCGCGATCGCTGGAGATCCTCCATAGGGCTGCTGCCCCCGCGACCCTAACGGATAAGCGGGTTTGAAAAGTAAGTAAGTAAGTAAAGTATTTTTGAATTTAGGGTATTTTGGGTAATAAACAATGTTGTAGAGGAGACTTTTCTAAAACCAATCATGTCAATTGCAATGTTGTAACTTAAACGAGTGCAGAGATATTCAAATTAACACTAATGTCTCCAATTTGAAAAACCGTTGTGCACTTACAAATAAAAATTTGGCCACCATTCAGTAATGGTGTAAGGTAAAAAATTTTTAAAAACTGTTTTGAACTTCTCAATTATAGGGTAATCACATATACAGGGTGGTCCATAAGTCTGTCCCCCCTTTTATTTTTTGAACCGAAGCAGATATGTCAATTTTGATGAATCCAATGAATAGGAAGTTGTGGGTGGCCTATCCCATGGTGCACTTTTCATCATCCCAAATATGCAAATTAGGACACATTCAAAATTTATCTCAAAAACCGTAAGGGATAGAGAAAAAAAACCCATTGCAAACTTGTTCAGCACAAAAAAACAAACGAAACAAAAAAAAAATCATCCAAATCGGACCAACCAATCACCCACAATCATGCGGTGAACTGTTTGTAGCTTACAAACAGTCACACTGCACAAGGAAAACTGAATGTTGATATTTCCACCATGTAAAGCATGCAAATCAAAAAATTAACATAAATTAACATACCCACATTTACTTTCATGCGGAAAAGTAAATAAAAGGCATGTTTCAGCACACAGAAGACAGAACAATTCCAGGATGGCAAGCTACACTGTTCTGGAAATGGTCAAAAGCTACACGTGATTGTGGGTAATTGGTTGGTCCTATTTGGATGATTTTTTTTTTTTGTTTTGTTTGTTTTTTATGCTGAACAAGTTTGCAATAGAGTTTTTTTCTCTATCCCTTACGGTTTTTGA
Organism: Rhysida immarginata; assembly: GCA_023313115.1. Classification (NCBI taxonomy): domain Eukaryota; kingdom Metazoa; phylum Arthropoda; class Chilopoda; order Scolopendromorpha; family Scolopendridae; genus Rhysida; species Rhysida immarginata. The sequence goes on from JAHWFO010039935.1 coordinate 725,234, forward strand.
GATAAATTTTGAATGTGCCCTAATTTGCATATTTGGGATGATGAAAAGTGCACCATGGGATAGGCCACCCACAACTTCCTATTCATTGGATTCATCAAAATTGACATATCTGCTTCGGTTCAAAAAATAAAAGGGGGGGACAGACTTTTGGACCACCCTGTAAAAAAAACAAAACATTTAAAAATGGTCAAGCAACCAACTTAACTTTTATTGGATCACTTCATATGGGTTGACCCATAATCCATGTCGTGAAGAGCAACGAAAGATGAGAGTTCCTTTAGAAAGGTATCAAAATTAATCGAGTGCAACGTTTGGGGGATGTAGATGTTAAAAAGGCATAGTTTATTTTTCCAATTCCAAGAGCACCTCTTATTATTATTATTGTTGTTTGGGGAAACTCGGATCAAGTCTGGAAGCCAATCCCAGAGGCAGACCCAAGAGAGAGACAAGCCCAAGAGACTCAAGACTTTAGGCACTCTTGGGAGTATTGATGTTTGGGTGTAGGAATTTCCTTACTATGTGACAGGTGTTTAGAATTGTGGCTTTCTGTAAGGTTTTGTATAAGTGTGGGTTTAAATTTAGTGTTGACAGGCTTTTGTGTAGCTAGTGTGGAATAACCCCAGTGGCAAAAAGAATGATAGGAACAATGTGTGTTCTGTTAACTCCCAAATGGTGTTTTATTTCGTGTGCAAGATCCGTATATTTAGTGATTTTCTCAGTGTATGCCTTTTGTAAATTGTGTGTGACGGGGATGGATATATCAATTATGTAGGTCACTTTGTTTTGCTTATCTACTAGTGTAATGTCTGGTCTGTTATGAGGGATAGTTTTGTCAGTGATTATAGCTCTGTCAAAATATAACTTATGTGTGGTGTTCTCTAAGACAGTGTCTGGGATATATTTATAGTACGGAGTATGGATGTCCCTAAGCTTGTGTATCTAAGCTAGATGTTGATGTATAATGTTGGCTACCTGGTTATGTCTATGTAAATATTCTGTCTACGCGAGTATTTTGCAACTGGATATGACATGTTGGATATTTTCCTCTGCAATATGGCATTTCCTGCAAGACCCATCAGTTGAATCTTTGATAATATGTTTTCTGTAGCTTTTAGTGTTAATAACCTGGTCTTGTATGGCAATCATGGTTCCTTCAGTTTCCCCAAAGAAACTCCCTTCACTCAACCAAAAGCTTGACGCTTTTGTCGACGTGCGGCTGGTTGAGATCAGGAGGATGTTTACCGTGGAGTTGCTTTCCGAGCCATGATTGAAGTTCAATGCATGTCGTAGGAATGTTATGGGTGTTCTGCAAACTATTCAGACTCAAAGGTGTGTATTTTGTATCAGCCATGCAGGCTGCTTTGTGTAATGGTGATGTGTGTTCATTAGAATAAAAGAATTCTCTGAGTGACTGAATCTGTTTCTGGTGTAGATCTATTATATCAATAAGACCTCTGCCTCCCTCTGAACGAGGCAGGGTGAGTCTTTCAGTAGCTGTGTATGGATGGTGCCTTCTGTGCTTTGTAAGCAGTTTATGTTGTTTCCTTCAAGTCCCTCAAGATCTAAGTGTGTCCACTGTATGACTCCAAAGGAGTAGGAGAGTATTTGTGTGGCATAAGTATTGAAAGCCTTGATTAAATTTCTGGAATTTAAATGCATTTTAAGTAATCCCTCTACTCTATGAAGGTATTGTTTAGTGAATGTATTCTTTGTGTGTTTGTGCTCCAGAAGCTTGGCTTGTTTAAATCCTAGGTATTTGTAAAATTCGTCTTTTTCCATAGCAGCAATGTGATCTGGTTCTTCTAATGTGAAGCCCCCTTCCCTAGTACTCCATTTTCAATGTGAATTGTTTTGCACTTGTCCAATCCAAATTGCATGTTTAATGTCTTTTGAAAAAGTTTGTGTAATGTCAAGTAACTGGTGCAATCTTGTGTTTGTGCAGAGGGGTAGATCTTCATGTCATCCATGTAGAGTAAGTGTGAAAGCATACACTGTCATATCACTGAATTATGACCACCCGCTTAGTAATGCAAGTAGCCACGCTTCGGCGCTATAACTTCTGCTAGGCGTCGTGGCATGGATGCAAGAAGTACACTGTATGTGTCCGATGGTATGGCAGTCCATTCTGCTTGAAGTACACTCCACAGAGCTTCGAGAGTCATAGGTGGAGGGTCCAGCTGCCATACATGGCGATCAAGGTGCTCCCACAGATGTTGGATTGGATTGATGTCCGGCGAATTAGCGAGCCAAGGGAGCACTCGAAAGTCAGTAGAGTGTTCTTCGAACCAATCCAGAAGGAGACGTGCCTTGTGGCAGGGTGCATTATCCTGCTGGAACACATCATCACATTGGGCGAACATCGTGAGCATGTATGGGTTGCACCTGGTCCGCTACGATTGATGGATAGTCACAGGCATTCAAATTGCCCTCTAGACGAATCAGTGGACCTAACTGCTCCCAACAGAAGATCCCCCACACAAGTACACTACTATCCCCACCAGCCTGTTTCCAGCCCACAATAGCCTCCTGCAGTCTCTTTTCATGGCGTTCACGATGCACTAGCCATCGCCTGTCAATCTTATGGAGCAAAAACCTTGACTTGTCGGAGAAGGTGACCCCTGCCCACTTGTCTGTGGTCCAATGGCAGTGCTCACGTGCAAAGTTTAGGCGTCGTTGACGATGTCCCCTGGTCAACATGGATGCAGCAACCATGTGTCAACTGTTCAGGCCCATCCATACCAGGGTGTGTTCAATAGTAATGTGGGATACACGTCTGTTGGCAGCACTGTTGAATCTGGTGTTCAGTTGATGGACTGTGGCTCTCCTGTCTTCTTTTACGAGTCGTCGTAGGTGCCGCTCACCCCGTTGGTCGATGGCTCGTGACCCTTTACAGTGATGGCATTGGGACGCAATTTCTGTCCCTGCTGTCCACTCTTTGTACACCTTCACAACAGCTGACTGTGAACAGTTCACAAATCGCGCCATTTCAGAGATGGTTCCACCCTTGCTGCAACAGCCTATTATCATCCCTTTTTGGATGTCCGCTAAATCCAGACGTTTACCCATCTTGAGGCTTGTGCACCTGCCGTTTGATGCACCAGCTTTAAAGCTTTCTCAGTCTGTTATGCAAATTTTGCAATGTGTAATCGTTTTTGGAGCAAACCATGCGTGTGCCTTGAAGGGGTGCTGGTCATAATTCATTGATATGACAGTGTATAGTGGCAGCTTTTATTGTGTTTAATCCTGTAGCCGTAAGTAGTGCTGTTCAGTCTGTTTGAAAGTGTGATGGGACGCATGCGATAATAAAATATCCCACGCGGCCCTACACTACAGATATACCTTATCGGACATATCTGTGTTTGTTTGATTTAGTTTTAATATTTAACATATAAAATAAAAGAGGGAATTGGGAAGGGAAAAAAGTAAGAAAAGCAGATCAATGGGCAATAGACAAGGATATGGAGTATAAGTATGAGATATTGGAAAGAACCGTAGAGTGAAAAAAGAATAGAAGCATTTTAAATAGCGGAAAGGGGGGGGGGGGGGATAGAATTCATTAATAAATTTTGTAATAATATTCTGTTCAGAAACTGACTGACTCAACTGAATCTCGAACTTAGAATAACCCAGCTCTCTCAGTAATTTTATTATATTGTGATATATGGGTTGTGATAGGATCGAAGAATGATGCCACACTTAGTCAGAGTTTTAGTAAAGAACAAATATATTTAATAAATTTACTTACATACTATACAACATTGCAAAGAAATACCTGCTAACAAACTCAAACAACAAAAACGTTGACAGTTCAATAGTCAGATTCTAGCAATATTACAGTTTGGGCAAAATAATCCCATCCAAGTACGAAGGAGCTGCACACATATTACTTCCAAAACAGGATAATTAATAATAAAAAGGTTATCCAATTGATATTAAATTTAAATAGCAATAGCCAGAAAATCTCCCCAATATAATTTACAAGAATTCATACATTACACTAGAAACTCTACACTTCAAGAATTTAGAAGAGGATAACATGGCAAAAGGTTGTACAAGGATCGATACTAAAAAAAACATTCTACATTACCATACTGGGACAGAAGAGATGAAACGATCCTGGAGTCTATGGAGAGGTCTGCACAAGTTGAAGCCTGAATCTCGAATAAACCCAGTGGGGGCTGCGCTCCCCTTTTATCTGAAACGCCGATCCCGCAGCAAATACTTAGATTGCCACCTGGGGGTGACGCCAGAACTACACACAACGCATCCGGCATCGAAGAAGAAAAGACCTCACAGCGATCAAACAGACTCGACTTCCCAGCATGCAATGCGTTATAGATACAAGATTTGAATCGATGTTTTTCAATACAAAAATACCTAAAGTGGATTATAAAAGGCAACAAGATCAATACAAATACAGATTCGCACACAATTCAATAAAGAAACAATTTTAGGCATACAGTCTTCATCAAGATTACAGTTTTTCAAAAAAATGACAGCGAACAGAACGGCGATTAGGCCTAACGGCCGCATGGTGCGATCCTTTGGCGAAGGTAAGGGGTTTTTGTACAATTCAGGGATTTTCACCTCAAAAATCCACACAATGTTCGGTAATAGATCAGTTGATGTTAAGCAACGTTACAAGTAAAAGAAAAGAAAACACACATAACTGACTATGTCACAATATTAAAAGATGTTAAGGATTTACTTATTTGTTATTTTTCAGTTTTGCCACTAGATGGCATTACTTGTTCTTTTTCCCTCTTCTTACTGTAGCACTCAGTGAATAAACATCGTACGTTTTTTGCTCTCATATTTCACTGTGTTTTGCTGCCATTTCTTTTGCCAAATACAACATCTATGAGCTCATGAATCGCAAGTATAATCTTTCGTAAATCTGTCATCATAAATAACAAACATTTTGGTCCTTCGAGCCGGATAATATTTGCAACTATCGAAGTTGCTTTCATGAACTCAGTTGATCATTGCTCCTGGTCCTTCGAACTGTTGAATGTGTGTTTTTGCTGAGAAAACATCGTGATGTTTCTTTCCTCCATTTCAGTGTACTGATTATTCGTCGTGTTTGTGACTGTCTCGCCGCTCCATGCTGTTGTTTGCACATCACTGATTCGTGTTTCCCGCCATCATTAGTGCTTTTCCCGCCATTCCGCCATCTTGTCTCTACGCATCTCCTGATTCAACTTGTTGGCTTCATCGAACACAATGGATCCTAAAAGAAAACGTGCTTCCATCAAAGCCATGCTAACTCGTTTTGAATCCCACGTTCGAGCACTTGAATCTGCAAATTCTTCTACACCTTTGAATACCATAGACACTCTTCAATTACGGAAACGCCTGCTCGACGCAGGACCGTTGCTCGCTTCGTTTTGTGATATTCAACTAGAGATCGACGCAGATGAAACAAACGATATTGACTCTGAATCAGCAGGATTCGAAGATAAGTACTTTAACGTAATTGCTATTGCTGAGCATTTGTTAGATAGAAGCATGTGTACCCTCCCCACCCCCCACTATATCTATTGTATAAGTGCTCTGATAGGGCAGGTAAGGGCAAGGGTTCGGGACTGATAACTAGAAAATCGCAACTGATATTACTGTAATTTTGCATAACACTACTTTATTCTTTTAGAACACACCAATTCGCACATAATAAACATTTATTTACGACTACCATGGTATCTACCGGGCCCGTTTAACATGCATGCAATTCAATTACCTATTAATGCAATAAACTTTCGTTCATTTTAATCAACTACTGGCACTCTTGTCTTGCTGAGTGTTATATCACTAAAATCTATATTAAAGTGAGGCAGTGATCATTGCTTAATAGCAGACTATGGGTAATACTGAACATTCACGTCCCGAATCAAATATTCCAGCACCAGCACACGAGAGTGCAAAGTCCCTCCTTTATTATGCCAAAAAGGGGGGAGGAACAGTGACCCCTCTCGGTGACAATGAATGTCCGTTAACCCCTCCACTGGCAGCATCAACCATGGTGGTTACACCTGTTTCACCATGCAAGAGCGTGCTCCAGTTGCGCTAAACCAACTATGGCTAGTTTTACCACTATAGCCCTCACTACTAGACCTAGCTATATTCCCGATTGCAACGACAAGGTGCTTAATAAGAAAATTACTGAATTAACATTAATTTATCTTAAACAGTTTGTTGAAAACATAACAGGGCTGTCCATATGCATCACATAGTCCAAGGGTGCCTCCTATTGTTCATTATGTCTTATTCGGGGTTCCGGGAACAATACGAACAATTCTGGATATCTTTCAGCACTTATCCATGGTTCTAATCATAAAAAAAGGAGCGAACTCACCGGGTTTCGTTTACTCGCCATCCAAGATGCTTTAACAGGTTCCAATTTCATAGTCCCATCTAGTATTGCGAGGCGAACCTCCGCTGCCTGCTTGGCAATCCGTGGAAACCTGGTTCCTCTAGTCCATCGCTCGTTTCACACAATCAACGCCGGTCAGGCGTTATCATATGAGAAATGTAAGATCGTCACGTATAAATTATGTAAAAGATAAGTCAAAAAAAGAATACTGTTTCTTAAAACGTAATTACTTGTGTCCTAGTTTGGCCAATTCCAAAATCTGACGGCTAGTTACATATTTTTTCGGCGATTAGACAATTATTCCGTAACAGTTCAGAGTTCTTCTAACACGACATAATTACTTTTATATAACCATAAATAATAGATTACACTTTCGCCATTATGTTCCAAAACACAGATATATACATTACTGCAAAATACAACCTCTCACGACGAGAACCAAAAAGAATCTTTTTAAAAATTTTTTTTAACAGAAGGGATGACACGTTCATCACAATCTTTTTTAACGGAAGAAAAAAAAAACGAGCGCAACAATTTCCCCCGTTGGAAACTGCACTGTCTTCCAGGAAAACGTCTCAACAATACAGCTCCAACAAAGGACCTTAATGATCGCTCACGACATATATACAATTCAAAAATGACAATACAAAAAATTATTTCTAACGCACCACAAACAATAACGTTACACAACAAACAACCCTCACTACTATTTCATAACCAACAAAAAAACAAAAAAACTACCGATAACACCTTATTGTCTCTCTACTCCCACCGTCAGACATACGTGACTCCTAAGACGGAACGTCACCCATGCCTCACCCAACCTCCCCATCCAGTTCTGTAAGTTCGCATGGTAGCTCACGCCACTCTAATTCGTCATCTAATTTAATTAAGTTGCCTACCATTAAATTACCAGAATTTAGTGGAAAGTTTGAAGACTGGCTGAACTTTAAAGACTTATTTACGAGCCTCATTCATGAAAATAGCGAACTCAGCAATATACAAAAATTTCATTATCTGCACGCCTCGTTGGCTGGCAAAGCAGCAGAGGTCGTTAAGAATCTCGCCTTCACTGGTGACAACTACACTATTGCTTGGGATAGTCTTCATGATCGCTATGACAATCGAAAGGTACTAATTCATAATCTTATGAAGGCCATCTTTGATCTAGAGCCCATCTCCAAAGAATCCTCTGCTAAACTGCACACTAAGAAAAATCTCCGATCTCTGGATTCTTTGATCGATAAAGAGGATCAGAGGGATGCATTCCTCGTCTATCTTATCAACTCCAAATTAGGTAACACCACCGTAAAGGAATTTGAAAACAAGACTGCTACTTCTGATTCAACTACATTCGATGATCTTATTAAATTTCTAGAAAACAAGGCCTCTTTGTTGGAAACTCTGGAACAAAGACATGCTAAACCCACGAATGAACGATCCGCCACGTCAAGAAGTTTCGTGTCGGCGTCGTCCTCTTGTCCAGTCCGCAATAAAGATCATAATTTATACTATTGTTCCATTTTCAAATCTATGCCTGTCAAGGAACGTTTTGCCAAAGTAAAGAATTTAAGATGCTGCATAAATTGTCTTTCTAAAGGTCACTTCGCTATGAACTGTAGCTCTAAGCACAACTGCAGCAAGTGCAAAGCTAGACATCATACTCTTCTACATCTTGATCCCATAACCACCCCTGAGAACTCGGTTGTTGAAAATGATACAGTCACCCTTTCGGCGTTGTCCTCTTCCGAAAAATGTGCTATTCCCTCCACTGCTGTTGTGAATGTTGTTGATCATCATGGTCAAGTTCATCAGGCAAGAGTTCTACTTGATGGCGATAGCACTTCATCGTTTGTAACTTCTTCTCTATGTAAGAAGCTCCAGCTGCCTCAAACTCCAGTCAACATCCAAGTTCAGGGCATCACCAATTTTACTACCAGTGTCCATTGTCGTTGTGAAGTTCTTTTGCACTCTCAAGTATCCAATTACCGTTTGAAATCTCAATGTTTGGTTGTTCCTCAGATTACTGGTCATCTGCCCAACACACCAATTGATCTTGCCAGCATAAACATTCTTCATAGCCTGAAGATGGCTGATCCTCACTTCAATGACCCTGGAGAAATCGACATTCTCCTTGGAGTAAATTCATTCTGGCAAATTGTTCTCACTCGGCACATTCTACTTGGACCCAGAATGCCTATTCTACAAGCCTCTCATTTTGGATGGATTGTAGCTGGTTCGTTTCCTTGCAATACTCCACCAGACATTCATTGTAATTTCAGTTGCAGCTCTGTTTGCATTCAAGAGCAATTGGAAAATTTCTGGAAAATGGAAGAACTTATTACCCCTAAGCTCCGCACTTTGGAAGAAGACGAGTGTGAATCTCACTTCAAGAGCCATACCTAGCGTGATTCTAGTGGTCGATTTATTGTCAGTATTCCTCTTAATAAGGCTCCAGAAGTATTGGGTGATTCATATGAAACAGCTGAAAAATCTCTTCTGAAATGATCGTCTTGAAGGAAAATTTGCATCAGCGTTATATACAGTTCATGCAAGAATATGAGGACTTGGGCCACATGTCCGTTTGCGACCCTGCACCTTCTGAGGTTTCCTGCTTTTTACCTCGTCATGGCTTTCTCAAAGAAGATAGCCTAACCACAAAGCTTCGTGTCATTTTCAAGGCTTCTGCTCCCGCTACATTTGGTGAATCGTTGAACTCCTTACAATTGGTCGGCTCTACCATTCAACAAGATCTGTTCAGTGTCTTAATTCGATTTCGCAAACATGTCTACGCCTTCTCGGCTGACATAGAAAAGATGTATCGCCAAGTTTTGATTGATGAATCTCAAAGACCCTTGCAGCACATCTTATGGAGACCTGATCCACATGATGCCATCAATGCTATAATCTGAACACTGTTACTTATGGTACTGCTTCTGCTAGCTTCTTAGCAATTCGATGTTTGTTCGAACTGGGAATTGAATGTGCACAATCCCTTCCTGAGGTCTCTCGGATCATAAAAGAAGACTTCTACGTTGATGATTTGTTGAGTGGTGCAAAAACCTTTCTGCTACTTTATAAACTGGTTGCTTCAACTTACGAAAATGGATCTCGAATGAGCCTCTAATTCTTTTAGACTTCGTGGAATCTGACATTCTCCCTATCCTAGTTGATATTGGCTCACATGATAGCACAAAGACTCTTGGACTGCATTGGTCGCCACTCGATGATAAGTTGGCGTTCTCTATTTCTCTTACCTCTCCAAAAAGAATAACCAAACGTGCTATCCTGTCCGACATATCTCAGATCTTCGACCCTCTCGGCTTGCTAAGCCCTTGCACTATTAAGGCCAAGATGATGTTACAAGCGCTTGGTTAGAGAAACTTTCATGGGACGATAATATTCCTTGCTCCTTGTCCACTCAATGGTTGAACTTGAAAGGTGATCTTCCTGCCCTAAACGAAGTTGCCTTCCCCCGACGGATCATCTGCGATGAGCCGAAAAGCATACAGCTTCATGCCTTCTCTGACGCGTCCATCAAGGCCTTTGGAACCTACATCTATGTGCGCTCTGTTGATCAAAACGGTGCTGTTTTCTCAAACTTATTGTGTTCGAAAGCCAAAGTGGCTCTTCTCAAGTCTATATCCATTCCCAAACTAGAACTTTGTGGTGCTCTTACTCTCGCCTGCTTAGTCCAGCAGGTTACTTCTGCGCTCCAAATAACGTTTGATCAGTGCTTCTTCTGGACTGACTCCACTATTGTACTTGGTTGGTTGAAAATGCATCCAAATCGTCTACACATGTTTGTCGCCAATCGTATATCTGAGATCCAGACATTCTCCAACAATGCTGTGTGGAACCACGTCTCCAGTGACAACAATCCTGCCGACATCCTCTCAAGAGGGATCTCTCCTACTGTGCTGAAAGATTCCGCCTTGTGGTTTCATGGACCACCGTGGCTCTCTCTAGAAGAATCTTCCTGGCCAACTCTCCAAACACCTTCCGTACCACATGATCTTCTGGAAGTAAAAAGGTTAGATGTAATATTTGCCACTGCTGCATGTTCTTCATTCCCATTTTCAAGATTCTCGGATTTTGATCATTTGAATCGCATCGTTGCCCTTATATTGGGTTTCAAGAACAATTGTCTACGTCCAAAGGATGCCCGCATGTATGGTCCTCTTACACCTTCTGAAATTGAGCGTACCTTCCTGACTCTTGTTAGACTTTCTCAAACCCATTCGTTCCCTGATGAGATAAAAATTTGTCAATCCCACGATCCTCGATCACGTACGAAGCTACCCTCCATGTCCTTGTTTTTAGACTCTGACGGCCTGCTGCGAGTTGGAGGTAGATTGCTTAATTCTGACTATTCGTTCAATAAGAAACTTCCCCTCCTCATCTCTGGGAAGCATCCACTAGCTAGACTGTTAGTCACCTCAGAACACCTTCGCCTGTTGCATACTGGTCCTCAACCACTTCTTGCATCACTAAGAGAAAGATGCTGGATTATTAATGGAAGAAATTTGGTTGAATGCATTGTTCATCAGTGTGTTAAGTGCTTCCGTGCTGCTCCGTAAGGCATTACACCTGTCATGGGTAATCTTCCTCTTAACAGAGTTGAAACATCTTTTCCCTTTGAATCTGTTGGGATAGATTATGCAGGCCCTGTTTTGATTAAAGACAAAAGGGGTCGAGGCTGCAAGACTTTCAAGTGTTTTGTGTGCTTATTTGTTTGCTTCGCTACCAAAGCCGTTCACCTCGAGCTCGTCACTGACTTGACTACAGATTCCTTCATTCTGACTTTAAGAAGATTCGTATCTTGTCGTGGCTGCCCTTCACACATTTTTTCAGACAACGGGAGAAATTTCTTGGGAATCCGTTCCTTGCTGTGAGATCTTGGCATTTTTTTGAAGTCCAGCGAGGATTGCATTACTCGTTTTGCTTCTAAGCTGGGTATTCAGTGGCACTTCATTCCTTCTCGTTCTCCCCATTTTGGCGGCCTTTGGGAGGCAGGTATTAAGTCCGCCAAGCATCATCTCAAAAGAGTCATTGGCAACGCCAAATTAACCTTTGAAGAACGTTAATGTTTTGATTATTTATTTATTGCTTTCTTTTTGCCACGTTTTGAAAGTCAAGCCTTTCAAGGCAGGGGCTATTATGTTAAGGATTTACTTATTTGCTATTTTTCAGTTTTGCCACTAGGTGGCGTTACTTGTTCTTTTTCCCTTTTCTTACTGTAGCACTCAGCGAATAAACATCTTAAGTTTTTTGCTCTCGTATTTCACTGTGTTTTGCCGTCATTTCTTTCACCAAATACAACATCTATGAGCTCATGAATCGCAAGTATAAACTTTCGTAAATCTGTCATCATAAATAACACAAACAAAAGATAAATATAAAAAAAAAAGAAGGCAAGGATAGATAATATTAGTAGAAGAGAAATCTTTATTTCACTCAAAATCTAAGTGAGAAAAAGTAGGCATAAAAACTACCCATTTTATAAATTATTTCGAGACGAATAATTAAGGTTTTATAACAGTGCTCTAACTGCAATTCTGTGGCAACCACCGCTAACGATTTTGCTTCCCCTCTTACCGCCATGTTTGTTGAACATCCCCTTTTCTTAGAGCATTAAAAAGTGGAAACAATGAGCAGGGAAGGAGAGAGCGGCGTTGCCTAGACAACGACCCTCAGATATCGCATTCCAGGAAATGAAAGAAGTGAACCAATGAAATGAAGGTAAAAAAATTTGAGAAGGAGGAGAAAGTGTGTTCTAAAGAGAGAGAAGTGCCCGAGACAGCGAAAAAAGGGGATGGAAAGTTAGCGATCAGTGTCAGTTTTTTAGTGATGATAAAAAGAAAGTTCTATCATAATGCAAAAATGAGAAAAGTTGTTAAGAAAGTATGCAAGCTAGTGTGAGCATAACCGAAGCAAGGAGAGAAACAAGAGAGCAAGCCAAGTAGAGGTAGAATCAATAGCCTGACAGGAGAAACATCGAGGAGAACGACAGCGTGGAGATACGTAGACGGCAACAGGCACCCAGCAGCGGCCTACATGCCGAAGCACGGTGATTTAACTGGCAAGTGGGCATAAGAGGTACGGCTTGGCAGCAGGCGCTCTGATTACACAGGTGCACAGCAAGAATTGGGACCGGGATCCTTGAGCTGGGGCACTACGTGTGTAATCAACCTGTGTACCCCTCTCGGCATGTACCTCTTTTTAGCCTAGCTAGAGGAGTGAGGACGCATGGGGACAGCAAGCCAAGTGTACCATATTACGTAGCGCACCCAATCAATCACCGCACCGAAGCAAATGGAGACACCGATCCGGAACGACCTCGACAAGGACGAGCAGAGCAGGCAGTAAGGACCAAAAAACGATCGACACATACACCTACGAACATCAACAAGGCGTGATAGTGTCGATGAACAACAGATAAGTGTATTTAATAACAGGCCTGCGCGCATATTATAAGTGTTAATCAGAACTGACTAAGACTATTAATTTGAGTAGACGGGAATCAACAGTATAGTTTTAAGAACTGAGAGAGATAAGTTATTAGGTTTTGTTTAAGAGCCTACAGGTATTGAGAGAGCTGGGGTCAGGAGAATTTAAGGATTAGTACTAATGACAGTGTAATAAGTAAGCTAGTTTGTGGTGTTTGTTTATTCTTTAATTATTGTTAAGGTGAAGAGATTTTGATAAACTAGAGATATTGTAATTGCAAGGGAAGTTGAATAAAGCCATAATCCATTGATCATAATTAATGTTTGATTAGTGTTGTTCCTAAGATTCAGTACAAAGTGTATGAATTTGAACTACTTTAAGAGTCAGATGAGTCAGTGCTAAGGTATAGGGGATTGGGTATTAAAAGAAATCTTCAAGGGAACTTTAATTAAAGTGGACGGGCTGAATAGTATTCTTAATTGGGTAGATTGCCAAAATAGGTATTAGGTGTTATCTTGACTCAGAATTTTGGGCATAAGTACAGATAAAATTTAAAACAAAGAAATTCATATTTTATTTTCCACTATACGATCACAGGCGGCAAAGGTAAGTACATGATTAGTTGGCTAAGTTAATTGGATACAAGATAAAGAGAAGAAACTCTCATCGCATCATAACAGGTGGTACAATAGTATTATCTAATTTTAACTCCTGAAGTACTAATAAGAATAAAGTGCATTATGAGCTGGAGCATACTTACAAGGGGTAAGACCCAGCATACAAGATAACTTCACAAAAGTACATTTAATGCAAGACAAAATCAGAGTGGGCTCAGTGAGTCACCTTGGAAAATGGGCAAAGTTGACCTTTAGGAACTACGAGCACTGCCTGCACTGCAGAGAAGCATCCCTCAAAGACACTCAAATGAACAACTCATTTCATAGCAACTGTTTCGTATCCGCCCTGCAGTGAAGCATCACTTAAAGACGCCACTGTTGACCCATGCATTTTACTCAGAAGTTATTAATTACTATTAGAAATTAATAAAATTTATTTTAATTCTTAAATATTTAGCAATAATCAGTTAATTTTATTGAAACGCTTAGTATAAGAATTTACAAAATTATTACTAATTAATAACTGATTTAAACATTTGACATATTAAAAAAATTACTAAATTGCAAAAAAATAAGTTGAGTGGGTCTTGTATCACATAAATGAATTCTGTATAAACACCGTCGCGATCTGTATATCGTAGGTAATACTAGGTCGCGATCTGTTTGATTGTGATTTGTTCGAAGTAGGATCCTGCAAAAACCCCACCGGTCAAAACTCCTAGAGTAATAGCACAAATGAGGACATATCCCAGAAATATACCTTAATTTTTATCTGATTTTTTATAATTTATTCATTATTTTATTGAGTTATTTGAAAAATATCTGGGTTTTTAATCAGAATTTACTAAAGTTTTTATTTTCGTATTTGGAGAGGGGGGGGGGGGTCTTTTTTTAAATTTATTTTCTAATATTAATTTACCGAATTAATTATTTGGTGATGGCGTTGGCCATAAAATTTATACTACATATTTTCATTATTGTCGTGCATCCGGGTGAATATGACATTAAATTTAATTGATAAATGAAAAAAGTAAGCCACGAGCCTACATTACAGTCAACAATGGCTTAATTGCTTAGATCGTCGCGATCCCAGACAGGAATTTTCTTTTTCTTTCCTATTTTCATTTATTATTTGTGAAAATAACACGCATTTAACATCTGTATTGTAACATTTTAACATCTGAGGCATCATGTTTAAATAATCCATCAGCTTTTCTTTAATAAATTTGATACTTGGAGTCTTTGTTACTGTTTACATATACGGTGGGCTACGATATGACCTATTCATTATCAGAATTATTTTAATATTTTTGGCGTAAGACCATGTAGCTAATGTACGAATAACTCCCGTAATAAGAAAAATAACCAGATTTACTACTACTCCAAAAGAAAGGATTGACATGCTATAACTACTATCACTACCTCTGCTGGTCTTACCATTACTGATGGATTGGATATTAGTAACTGTTTTGCCCAGCATTTCAGTGAAACTGTCTCTACTTCTTTCAACACATTCGGCATTAATAGATTACGGGCCAAGCCTTGCAATTCTCCGACAGAGGTTCCTTCGTTTATTCTCAAAGGCCTTCGGGATGCCATAATTATTCCTCATAGGTGCATCTTTAATTTGTGTCTAAAAGCTGGCCACTATCCTAAAATAAGGAAGAGTGCGGTTGTCGTTCCTGTGTTTAAGGGTGGTTCTGCCAAACGGACTGATATTGCTAGCTATAGGCCAATCTCTATCCTTCCACCCACTGCCAAAG
The DNA here is from genome assembly GCA_023313115.1 of Rhysida immarginata. Lineage (NCBI taxonomy): Eukaryota > Metazoa > Arthropoda > Chilopoda > Scolopendromorpha > Scolopendridae > Rhysida > Rhysida immarginata. Next base: position 740,434 of record JAHWFO010039935.1, read on the forward strand.
TCTTTGACAACATCATTCATAAATATCTTCTACAACATGTCCTTCCTCATGTTCCTGCGTGTTAACATGGTTTCATTCCCCGACGTTTCATTGTGAGCAATCTTGTATCTCTCACCACTCATGCTCATGATGCTCTTGAAGCACTGCCAGCAACTTGACTTGGTCTACTTTGATATGCAAAAGGCGTTCGACGCTGTCAATCATGAGTTACTAATTAAAAAATTGCGTGCATATGGGATTGTTGATGGACTCCTTCGGATAATGCGCTCTCTTTCCTGTTGGATCGACAGTTTGTTGTATCTATACATCATTCATCAAGCCTCACTGTGGTGTTCCACAGGGTTCTGTCCTAGGGCCTTTATTATTTGTTATCTTCACTGCTGACCTCCCCGAGGTGATTAGAAACTCCCATATATTGATGTATGCAAATGATGTGAAACTTTTTGGTAATATAATAATTGTCTTAATGCTCGCCTGCTTCAGCAGGAAATTTATAGTATATGTCATTAGTGTGAGCAGAATGATCTTGCAATTAATGCAACCAAATGTGACAATAAAGACCAATTTTATCGAGTTCTCCTAGTCTGTTTGTGGAAATGTGCAAGTTGCCAAGCTCTGTGTCCATGATCTTGGCGTAATCGTTGATAGCACACTTTCCTATAATTCCCATGTTGACTGTTCGTCTGAAGGCTTACAGACCTCTTGGTACCACTGTGCGCAATGGAGCCGGTTTTCGGTTCCCTTCTACATTTGTTCGGCTCTATCGGAGTCTAGTTTTACCCATTTTGTCCTATTGTTCCGTTTTATAGAATGGAGGTTTAAATATGCAGTCTTGTAAACTGGATAGGGTGGAAAATGTTTTTCTCCGGTTTCTGAAGCGGAAATTCCCGAATTTTGATATACCTTTAGATCTCTGTGCACTCTCAGACATTAGAATGAAGATTGATTTTGCCTTTCTTAAGAATGTTTTAGTAGGGAAGATGGATAGTCCGAACCTTCTCGAGTCCATTTTCATCCGAGTACCGTCTCATACTACGAGGAAGCCCGTGTTGAAGCCTTGGCCTCCTATTAAACTCAGAGAAGAATTTCGTCGGGATACAATGTTTAGAATTCAAAAACTATACAATGAGAATTCTGATGTCATTGATTTATTTAATTAATTTCCCTCTTCATGTTACTATCCTGCCTTTGTAATTATGGTTGTATTTATTGTTTATCTTGTAACTCTCATTCTATTTACTCGATATTGTAATTCCGTGTTGGCTTGATTAGCTGTGTGAACACAGTACATGAACTGAATTGAATTGAATTGAATTGAATTATTATTATCATTGAATTTTTATCTTTGTAATTATTATTATATTTCTGTTAATCTGTATAAATAAAATTGTGTTTTTCTGTTTTTTTATTGTCCTTTTTTTTTAATTACCGTATTTATTCTACTATAACGCGACCTCTTGTATAACGCGACTCCACTTTTTCGGCCCAAAATATCGGCAAAAATCCTATCCTCTTGTATAAAGCGACCCCCATTTTTGACTCCTCGCGAGAAATAAAATGTACAAACTTATACAGAAAAAAAATTATTATTTTTAAAATTCATCATATTAATACTAATTTATAAACCGGTAGAAGCACAGAAATCAGAAAGCCAAGTCATTTACAAAAAAAGAATAAAAAAAACAGAAAAAAAAGAAAAAGTACCTTAGTTTTTCTGAGTGAAGAATCTCTAAGTCCTGAATCACTAAATGCAGGTTGAAGAATCACTAGATAAATATGCTGAAGATCGAATCTAAAAGTATTGATGAACTGGATGAATAGGTTGTACTGATTTACACTCACATTGCCAGAGTTTATATAGTGCTTGCAGTGCTATTGTCAATCAAAACTAACCAATCAACACAAAGTGGTATATTGGGTGGCAATGTCCATTGGCTGAAGAGTTCTTTTTTTACATGTTTTTATGGAATGAATCACCATATCGTGCCTGTTTGTAACCCAAATGATTTTAATGGGGGAAATTAAAAGTTCAGTTACATGCATTTTTACACCAAAATTCAATTTAATTTTGGAACATTTGCCCCATAAAAGCGAGTTTATATCGATCTTTGGAAGTTATTTTAGATGTTGTTAGATGTTGGCGACGAGAAATTCGAATAAAAAGTGAATTAATTTATTGTATAATGAACTGGACACTGTATATGCAATGTAATTAATGTATAATACACGGCAAATTCCTCTGAATGTCATCAGCACAGAAAGCAACTTCGACAAAAGCAACTGCCTCAACTTCATCGAGGCAGTTTGGAAGTTTATAGCCCTACATTGATATGGAAAGCTTTCTCACTTGCACATCGACAAAAATACACAACAGTACATCAATTTTCTTAATAAAAAGACAAGTAATCTTTATTCAGTTTAATATTTTCACTACATAAGCTTTCTTGTAGGCTTTGGTTCGAGGCAGTTTGGAAGTAGGCCTATTTAGAAGTATCAATGTTTGGGAGAAGTTATTATCGATGTTGTTATTATCGACGATCGGCCGCAGTCGTCGGAGGGCTGATTTTTATCCTCTAGTATAACGCGACCCAAAAAAAATTCGGATAAATACGGATAAAATAGTAGAATAAATACGGTACGTTACTTCCCTTTTACTTGTATCTTAAATAACCCCATTTTGGGCCTTTGGCATGTTGGGGGGCAACATAGCGGCTTGGACTTCCAGTTTATTTGGTGGGTTATTCCCTGTTGTTGTTACCTATTATTATTATTATTATTATTATTATTATTATTAAAACTCATTAAAACTCGTTTCAACACTTATGCCTCGTTCTACGTATCTATTGATACGAATGTATCTCAACAGATATTTAATCCTGAAAGGTGGCCTTCAGGGGCCTTTATTTCTCAATTTTTTGGACGATTGCATCGGAACCAGATCTATGGCACGGAGGATGCCGTACTCTCGCCCAATAATGGCAATTAAAGTCTTTTATCAGAATGTCCGAGGCCTTAGAACGAAGATCTTACAAGTTCTTAAATTTACATCGTTGAATAAAGATTATATCTATTCATATACTGAAACATGACTAAACTCCACAATAACAAGCAATATGTTATTTGGTGACTCTTTTACTGTTTATAGAGCAGATCGGAGAATTGCTGACAAAGGCAGAGGTGCGTTAATTGCAGTCCCAAGCTGCATCACCTCTGAAAAGATAGCTTTCAATTCTTCAATAACTTCGATTGATGTAATTGGCATGAAGCTGTCAATTAAAAGAAGGTCAAGTGGTTTTAAGAACGTAAATCACTTTCTGTATATTTGGTCCATTTATATCCCTCCATCGGTTACAAACAAATTATACCAAAATTTTTTGGAAGAATTGGCTGATTTCCAGTTAGCTATGAAAGGTCCCTGTATTTATACAGGTGACTTTAATTTTATCGATAGTATATCTAAAAATAAATATAACAACATCAATATTGTGAGGCGCAGATTGATCAATAGTTGGGCCGCGGAACTTGGAGTAGTAAATTACAACAATATTAAGAACAAAAGTGGGGACACACTCGATCGAATTTTTGCCTCCCAACAAGTTCAAGTTAGACGTGCTGAATCGGTCATTAAGAATGAAGACAAATTTCATCCACCCTTATGCGTCTTAGGTGATTTCGACCATTTGCCATATACACCACCAACACATGAACCCCGACTTAATTTTAAGAGAGCCAATTTTTTTGAACTTATACCAGGATCTTCGTCTGGTGGACTGGTCAGACCTTGAAAAGTCTCAATGCGTCGATCAAATCTGGAGCTCATTAATCAAGCGAATTACAGCAACTATTATCAAAAATGTACCAATGGAGAAACCTTATAAATCCTCGGTTATGAAGCGCACATTCCCGAAGTGGGTCACAAAGGATACGGTTAAATTATGGAAACTGAAGCAAGCGAAACACAAAGTATTTAAGCAATCTAACTCAATTAATGATTATGCAGCTTATCAAATTGATAGGAAAAGATTTAAAATGGCATTTGACAAGGATTTTAGGGAATATCATGCTTCGGTCGAGAATGATTTAAACTCTCAACCTAATTTGTTTTGGGAGACAACAAGAAAGTTATTTGGTAAAAAGAATTCTAGTCACTCTTGGTCAAATTGCTGCTCTGTTGAGGATCTCGCATGTTATTTTGAAAATGCAATGAGTAATGATCGTTTACTCTCTTCACATGATTGTCGTGTTCCGAATTTTTGGGATAGAGTTTACAGTAAATTTATGGTTCCTCCAATTTCAATTTCTGATATTGTTACGTTGGGTACTAAGATTTCTACATCTAGAATTGTCCATCTGAACGGCATCCCTGATTATATATTTAAGGGTTGCCTCTCAGCACTTGTACAACCTCTATGGATTTTATTTAATGTTTCTTTGACCACAGGTGTATATCCCAGAGCTTGGAAACTTGTTAACATAATTCCTGTACCTAAGTCTATCAGGCCGCAATCACCTAACGATTTCAGGCCGATCACAATTCTTCCCTTCCCTGCTAAAATCTTGGAAACATATGTTGCGAATTATCTTGCTTCATTTATTGACCCTTCGCTTCCTGATGAGCAACATGGGTTTCGGAAGGGTAGATCTACCTCTACGAATTTGGCTTGTTTACTGCATTATTTGACTTCTTATATTGATCAGCGCAATCAAGTTGATGTTGTGTATCTTGATTTTAGCAAAGCCTTTGATAGCATCAACATTCGTCTTTTATTAGATAAGCTCAATGAAGTTGGTCTCTCTAACAACCTAGAAAAATGGTTTGCCTCACTCCTTACCGAGCGGAGTTTCATTATTAAGAATATGGAAGGTGTACATGCAATCGGGAGAATCCGTAGTGGAGTCCCCCAGGGGTCTCCCCTAGGTCCCATATTGTTTAATCTTTTTACCGCCGATATTGTTGCGCAAATCAAAGATGCTCAAATCAAGGCTCTTCTGTACGCGGATGATTTAAAATTATATTCTGTTGTCCGTAGCTGGGAGGACTGCTATAGGATGTCCGTGGCATTGAATAATATTGCTCTTTGGGCCGAGCGGAATGGGCTATCTTTGAATGTTACTAAAACTTTCTGTATATCTTACTCTAGGAAAGTTGTTAATTATTTGTATGATTATACGTTGAATAATTCTAAAATCCATCGCCGCGTTTTGATAAAGGATTTGGGCGTGATTTTCAACTCCAAATTAACCTTTACCAATCATCTGGAAAATGTATTGGTCGAGATCAGTAGGCGTTTGGGTATTATTAAACGGCCAGCCAATTTCTTTACCAAACCCAAGACGTTTCTCATTCTTTATAAGTCAATTGTTCTTTCTAAAATTTTATATGCCCCATGGATCTGGTATTCTAACAACACTCAATTATTTTGTCATTTACAAACTAAATTACTTAATTTTAACACTTTTCTTACTCGTATTAGCCGAATTCCCGGTAAAGCCTCCCTGGCTCCCCAATTTAATCTGCAGCTTGTTCTGAGCAAGGTGTTTTTTAATATTATGCTCAAGATTATAAATGGAATAATTTTTTCCCCGCAAACTCTGAATTTAATAGGGTTTCGCACTTCGAGCTGTTTAAGAACGCACCAGTTATTAGTGTTCCTGGGCAAAACAAGGACTAATGTAATGCATCTTGATCCGGCTTTTAAATTAATCGATTCCTATAATAAGAATTATCCTTTATTGGATATTTTTAATAGTAAATGTTGTCTTTTGTTTAAAGCTTAACGACAGTTTTATTGATTTTTCCTTATTTGCTCTACTTAACTTCGTAGTTCTCTGTCCCTATTTTTTGTCAATTTTTTAAGTGTATTTTCATTAACCCCGTTTTGGGCTTTCGCCTGTTGGGGGACAACACTGGGTCCGGGCCTCCAGTTTATCTGAAGGTCTTTTTCCCAGTTGCTGTTACATTATTATTATTATTATTATTATTATTATTATTATTATTATTATTAT
>JAHWFO010039935.1:746449-765303 GCA_023313115.1 Rhysida immarginata
ATTATTATTATTATTATTATTATTATTATTATTATTATTATTATTATTTATACCAGATGGTTGTTTGTTTTTAGTATTTATTTGCGTAAAATGACGGCCGTTTATGGGAATAAAATCATAATCACACAAAGAAACTCCGTGTTTAAACATTTAGGTTATTTACTCATTTGGTATTAATTGTATATGATTAAGAAATGAGTAAAGAGCGTTTTAATTGTTGGTAATCTTACAAACTTGGAAACACGGAATTCTTTTGTGTGATTTTAAAGGACTGTCACTTTACGCAAATAAAATCATACAAGAGTCACTTTGTGATACAAGACCCACTCAACTTTTTTTTTTTGCAATTTATTAATATTTTTTAATATATCAAATGTTTAAATCAGTTATTAATTAGTAATAATTTTGTAAATTCTTATACTAAGTGTTTCAATAACATTAATTGATTATTGTTAAATATTTACGAATTATAAATAAACTTTATTAATTTCTAATAGTAATTAGTAACTTCAGAGTAAAATGCTGCGAAACTATGGGTCAACAGTGGCGTCAATGGCTAAGGTCAAAAACTCTCACCGGTGAGAAAAGTTAGCGCTTGACCGGTCAGAAATCCCAGTGAGAAAACTGTGACGTCATTCTAACGCGGTCAGAAACGCCAGTTAGTGCTGCTATGCCTAACCGGTTAGTCTCACGGTCCTCACCAAGAAAAAGACGGTTAGCCCAGTGAGAAATTACGTCATTATTCTCTCACCGGTGAGGGTTTTTGACCTTAGCCTTTAAGTGATGCTTCACTGCAGGGCAGATACGAAACAGTTGCTATGAATGAATTGTTCATTTGGGTGTCTCTGAGAGAGGCTTCACTGCAGTGCACTCAGTGCTCCCAGTTACTAAAAGTCAACTTTGCCGGAAAAATGCCCCAATTTATCTGTATTTTGTCAGTTATGATGGTTTCACTGTTGAGTGTGAGGTGTAGTGTAGTTCTCCAATGCAGCATTGTCCTTTCTAAAAATGTGGCAAGTGTAGAAGTTTATTTTATATCGAATACATGAGATATGTAGATGATAGCCTTTGGATAACAGAAGATGACACAGAAATAGAAAAACTAAAGGAAAAACTAAATACCTTAAACAATTATAATTTTATAACGTCCATTTTACAATACAATGGTTTATCTAAACATTAATAAACCATTGTATTGTAAAATGGACGTTATAAAATTATAACTGTATACACTATACAATACAACGTGTGTAAAATAATGAACCTTAAACAATAATATACAATTTACATTTGAACTAGAAATAAATAATAAGATTAACTTTTTAGATATAGAAATAATGTTAGTAAATGAAAAATTATTTTTAGAATATAACATATATAGAAAACCAACAGCTACAATAAGCAAAATACACAAAAACTCTAACCAACCAGAGGAACATAGAAAAGCGGTCGTTAGAAATATAATTAACAGAGCGACAACATACCCATTAATTATAACAGATAAAGAAAAAGAAATGGAGACAATAAAGGCAATAGGAATAGGGAACAGGTAACAAAAAAGGGAAATGGATAAAATTATTTTCGAATTAGCCACAGAATACAATAACAAAGAACAAAATTAAAAGAGAGAAAAAATTGACAAAAGCAAAATAATTTGTTTATCATTTTACGGTAATATAAGTTACCAGATTAAGAAAATTCTAGAGAAAAAAGGAGCAAAAGTAGTATTTAAACCAATAAATAGATTAATTAATATCTTAGAAAACAAAAACGAATACTACAAAAAGGTTAATAGTGGAGTATATGGAATTGAATGTACCGACTGCAAAAAGTGGCATGTAGGAAAAACTTACAGAGACATGAACACCCGTTTTAAGGAACACATTTATTATATTAAAACTGGTATGACAAGTTCAAAATTCTCAGAGCATATACTAAACACTAAACACAGTCTAGGCAAAAGGGAAGATACATGTAAAATCGTTTATAGCAGCAATGATAAAAGAGGAATGTTAGTAATAGAAAACATGATAATATTCATTATGAACAAATACTACCCCCATAAAATATTAAATAATATGGAAGACAATGACAGCAATTTATTATTTAATCAATTATTGAAAGAAACAAGTATTCAAAAATTGATATATAAAAATAGAAATATAAAAATGATTTGTGAATGACAAAAAATAAACAATAACTCTTAACAACGACAATTACGTCACAAAGAAGTAACGTTTTTTTTCTTAACAATTATATAAGAACTTTAAATCCTTGTTAAAATATACAATTACAACTGATGATGCCATAAGAAAGGCGAAAGTCGACTCTTGTACAGTTATAGTGAAATAAAATTATTTATAACAATAACAACAAATGCGAGTGCTGGAACTTGACTCATGTCATCTCAATTTATTTTATTTTATACATGTATAATTGTACTGTGTATAAAAGCCATGAATGTGTGACACTATCAAAGGCCTTTTTGTAATCCAGGGTGTCTACAGAGTTTCTGAAAGTCAATTTAGTGACTTTTTAGTGACTTTTTGGAGACCTCTTAAAAAAATTTCATGACCTAATTTAATTTTTTTTAATGTCAAAAAAAAACCTTTTTAAGAATTTTTCCCAGACTGGAGTGAGCAGATTTTTTCCATGACCAAATTTTAATTCTGCGACTCGCAACTTTCGTGACCCATTTTCTAATTTCGCTACTTTTTCGTAACCATTTTCCAATTTTGTGAGTTTTTCAGGACTTTCGTGACCTGTAGACACTCTGTAATCCATATAGGCTGCATGGAGGTGTCGATTATACAGGGTGAATACGAAGCCTGAACCCTCCTTTTATTTTTTGAACCGAAGCAGAGATGTCTTTTGATGAATTCAATGAATAGGAAGTTGTGGGTGGCCTATCCCATGGTGCACTTTTTATCATCCCAAATATGCAAATTAGGACACATTCAAAATTTATCTCAAAAACTGTACGGGATAAAGAAAAAAAACCCAAATGCAAACTTGTTCAGCATAAAAAACAAACAAAAAAAAAAGATCATCCAAATCGGACCAACCAATCACCCACAATCACATGGTGAACTGTTTGTAGCTTACAAACAGTCACACTGCACAAGGAAAACTGAATGTTGATATTTCCACCATGTAAAGCATGCAAATCAAAAAATTAAGATAAATTACCATACTCACATTCACTTTCATGCGGAAAAGCAAATAAAAGACATGTTTCAGCACACAGAAGACAGAACAATTCCAGGATGGCAAGCTACACTGTTCCAGAAATGGTCAACATGATCTTCTGCTTCGGAGAGGCAAGGAAAAACCTACATGCTGCAGTTAGGTTGTATCGAGACAAATACCCTAACGAACGCCATCCATCTCGTCAAACAATGTGTCACATTATTCAAAGATTCGAGGCTACAGGGAATGTTAATGCAGAACGAGGACGACCAAGGGCACAAGGCTACGAGGATACAACAACACTAGTTCTGGCTGCAGTTGCTGCAAATCCCCACACAAGCAGCAGAGCAATTGCTGCAGATGTTGGGTGCCATCAGAGAACTGTTCTCAACATTCTACATGCACATCATTTTCACCCATACCATATTCATTGTCACCAGGAGTTACTGCCATTGGATTATGATGCTAGGGCCGCCTTCTGCAACTGGTTACTTACTTGCCTGGATGACAATCCAAACTTCATTCATAAAGTGTTGTGGACAGATGAAGCCCAGTTCATCGGGCATGGAGTTATCAACAGGCACGACTATCATCATTGGGCAGACGAAAACCCACGATGTCTGCAAGAAGCAACTCATCAAGTGAACTGGAGAATTAATGTGTGGTGTGGATTGTACAATGACACTGTGGTTGGACCGTATTTTTACGATGGAACACTGACTGCAGAACGCTACCGGGCTGAAATTCTCAACGTGGTAGTCACAGACTTCATTGACAATTTGCCATTGGCCTCGTATCAGCGCACATGGTTTCAGCATGATGGAGCTCCTCCACATTAAGGGTTGATCATTTGCGAGCGTCTAAGTGAGATGTTTGGACAACAATGGATTGGTCGAGGAGCACCAGTTCGTTGGCCACCCCGCTCCCCTGATTTTACACCATTTGACTTTTTCTTGTGGGGATACCTGAAGGACAAGGTTTATGCTACGCAGCCTGCCTCACTAGAGAATCTGGTTCAACAAATCCAGGAAGTGTGCCGAGGAGTGACACCAGCCATGCTTGCCGATGTTTTGGCGTCAGTTAGGTTCTGTGCCCAATTGTGTTATGGTGCCCATGGTCATCACATCAAGCATTTTGTTGATTAACTTTTTTTTTTAAACTGTTTGAAGTAACCTGTTTGTGCAGTGTGACTGTTTGTAAGCTACAGAAGTTCACCACGTGATTGTGGGTGATTGGTTGGTCCAATTTGGATGATCTTTTTTTTGTTTTGTTTGTTTTTATGCTGAACAAGTTTGCAATTGGTTTTTTTTCTCTATTCCTTACGGTTTTTGAGATAAATTTTGAATGTGTCCTAATTTGCATATTTGGGATGATGAAAAGTGCACAATGGGATAGGCCACCCACAAGTTCCTATTCATTGGATTCATCAAAATTTACATATCTGCTTCGGTTCAAAAAATAAAAGGGGGGTTCAGACTTTTGTATTCACCCTGTATTGTGAGTTTGCCATAGGAGGAGTTGCTCCTTACAACCCACGTGATTTCTACAACATCCCTTCTGTTGCTCAGTGAGTATGTTGTTTGTATCAATGCATGCATAAATTTTGTTTACAAATGTAGGAAGTTATTATTTTGTAAAGTGTAGATAGGCATGTGATAAACCTATATTTTGTGGGGTCTGTAGTGTTATGTGACTTTGGTAGCATGTACGTTATTCCTTACGTGAGGAAGTGCGGCAATGTCTGTGGTGTTTGCAAAGTGTTGGAAATCTATTTTGCAAGGGTCAGATGCAAACAGTTGAAGCACTTACATCAGAAGTTCTGAATCCTGTCTACACTTGGAGCCTTCCAATTGTGAGTATGTTTAATGACTTGTGAGAGTTCGCCTGGTGTAATATCAGTGTAAGGTAGTGTGGATGCTGATTGCTCCTCTTCCGTGATCCAGCTAGCTTCCCTATTATGTTCAACTGAGACAGACCAAAGAGACGACCAATAATGTTGGAGTGCTGTTTGTGTTGGCAGACCAGTGTTTCGTGTGCATGCATAGTCTTTGTTTAACTGCTTATTGTGTGCATACGCTCACGCGCAAGGGAGGGTCGCGAGACCATGCTATAGGCAACTCCCAAGCAGTGGGGTGCGGGGTTGTTTGAACTTGCTGGAAGTGTGAATAAATAAGGTGATTCTAAAACACTGTGATAATCATAGGTGGTGAATTTACTGTGCTAAAGCAAACCATATATAAACAATGTGGATACTCCAATTAAATGTTAAACACTTAATATTTAACAGAAGAAGACCCCGGGACCTCAATTATTCCCCAGAAACCCACAGGATACACCTCCCCTTAAGTGGAATTTATTAGATCTCTTCCAATTGACTACCCAATATTTCTGTATGACCCCTCTTAATGATATATCTTAAGCAGGCATTAAGAGAATAAAATTACCACGGATGCCAGTGTGACGGAGGGTAAAGAAATGTTTAAACCTACATTTGATAAAGAAAAATAAAATTGTCGCGGATGCCAGTAGGATATATCCTACGAATTTATTACTAGAATACTACTTATTGAGTATCAGTAAAGATAAATAAAGATATCTAAGAACCAAGTCTATCAAACTGTTTGCTAAATAATGATGGCATAACAATCTGATGAAATCCAAAACTTTCTCCCAAGAAATTCAAGTTGTATATAAACTGCCTTGTGTTGCTAACCAGCAAGTAATTAAACAATTGAAATTTAACTCTTAACAAAGGAAACTTTAAGTCTTACTCCACAAGGTAAAAATTATTAATCAATATTCTTCATTTACTTTAAATAATTACTAATAGTGATGTTATGTTATAAATTAGCAACTTCAATTCAATAACAACAATCTTTATTTAATATAACCTGAGATTAAAGTAGTGTTAATAGAAAGCAGCGGTTATAAATAAATTTCTGTTTAGACATTTATTTTAAAAGTCAATATTAACATATAATACTGTTGCTACCCTTTTTAGTTTGATTTTCAAATAAGTAACGATACAAGTTAGATACTTATTATCAACAGTTCAAAGTTCGTCCAAAAATTCACTTTATCTTTAGACCGTTTAAAAGTACTCTATTACGCGTGATACAGTTCACTCGCGAGGGCCCAATAAGAAAATTTCATTCCTTACTTGTTACACACGCTGTTCACATACAACAGTCACTTGATTCACCATTGGTATCAGTTCCAAGCTGTTACGAGTACGACTCCCACTTATATGCAACCACGCCAGGTGAAGGTGCCCGTCGGCTTCACTTGTCGTCCCGTAAGCGCCGACTCCTTCAGCCTTCCCGCCTGATGTGCGCTGCGATGCTCCATGGAGTTCTCCTGTTCCTGCTCGAAGATTTCTAGCTTGCTCTCTCATTCACAGGCTTGTGAATGTTTTTTGTTTCTCGAAAATGAAGAGCTTGCTTAGATCTCCCGTGTGTCTGAACATAAAGAGTCCATTCTTGCTCCCTCCGAGATCCCCTCTCGATCTCTTTCACTTTTTGATAGTCATTGCCAATTAGATTCTTAGCGATCTCCTTTTTTTGTTGTTTTTTAAAAATTCCCCCCTTTTATAGCATTCTCAACAGTTTCTTGATTTCCTCTCGTCTTCCCCATTCATTGGCATCTTATCGCCAGTTACAAGTTTCCCCTTTTTGTTTTTGCTCAGTGACGTCAGCACTCTTCTTCTTCGCACAGCCTTCATCTCCAGGGGGAAGGAGATTAGTTGATTCTTATAATACTGGTGAATTCAAAAGTTAGGGATTAGCGACACAAATGAAGGGTGAGAGGGCCAATAATTATTTCCATAGATAACACGAGTCTTAGGACGCCTCGCTTTAAACCGGATTTCATTGGGGAAACAAGGAGAATGTTCTTTAAAGTAACATCAATATTCCTCTTTGAAAGACCTTGGACTAATAGAGACCTCTGACGGCAAAAGCGGAGGCACTGGAGGAGAACATGTTCCATGAACTCCACCTCACCACATTCACAGAGAGCGGAGGTAGATATTTTTATTTTGTGCAAGAAGGAAGTAAGCGAAAGGTGACCACTTCTAAGATGAAATAGAGCAGATTTCTGTCGAAAAGTTAGCCACCTAGGTGTGGCTCTCTTGACGTTGTCGACTTTAGGAAGAAGCGCTTTGTAGTGATTTCCTTTGGACTCTACAGACCAGAGTTCGTTCCAGAGCACCATTGTTCTACTAGAGATGCAGGAACTTGGAGTCAACACGAGCAAACTTAGGCTTATTTCCAATCCTCGCCCATTTCGCTAACTTATCGGCCATTTTATTTCCATGAATCCCTCGATGGCCTGGAATCCAGTGGAAGCAAACATGATAACCTTCTAAGTAGAGTTGGTGGGTTAGGTCAATGACGTAGCCCAGCAATTCTCTAAAAAGCCACCGCTTGCTGCTTAGGGCTGCCCGAAAAGAAGCAATGGCACTCTGAGTCAGTAAGTACTAAGTAATTATCTGGGGAAAGGGAAGATATAAGTATTAGTGATTTATGAATTGTAATGAGCTCCAACTGGTATGAGCTTGCTGCCGGAGAGATCTTTTGGGATATGTAGCGTTTATTTTTTACATATCTCCAATACCGCTGGTTAGGCTTGTGGAGACCAGCGAGGCATTGGAGTACACTTTGATGAAGTCCGAGAATTCATTCCTAAGATTAGATTCGAAAAGAGCATTGTTCACTCTTGGGTAGGGCAAGGAACAAAATTGTTTGGGGATAATTAAAAGCAAGTTGTCTGGGGAAGATTCCCAGATATGATAAAAAATAATAGGTTTGCACAAAAGAAGATGGCCGCAGTAGAACTTCTTAAATAGTTGGACCGCTAATGATCGAACACAGGCAGACTTCAGAAGGGAGTTACAAATAGAAGCAAAAGAAGATGTAGTCGCAGACTTATTAAAGATTTGGCAATAAGTGTGGAAGATTTGAACAGCCTTGGCTTCCCACCTTAACTGGGACGAGGGGATGCCTGTTTCCATATACAACAACGGGCACGGAGACGATGGGCTAGTGTGTAAACAGCTCCTTAAAATCTTCCTCTCCTTCGTAATTAAAGGGGAAACATTAGATTTGGCAGCTAGTAATAAAAAGATGGCGGACAAGTCAGAGGTTTTTACAAAGGAATTTACAAGAGTAGAAGATTCCCTCCAAGGAGGGCCCCACTTGGATTTCATTAATAGCCTCGTATGCACAAGGCCTTTGGTGATGCCTGCTTTCAAAGTAGAAATGTGAGAGCGCCAGTTTAGCTTGGTATTAAAAGTAACTCCAAGAAATTTATGACTCCTTCTTATTAGGAGACGAACACCTTGTAAGAAGACGGAAAGAGGTGGGGGAGAGCCTTTGCTTGCCAAACACAGAATTACAGATTTATCAGGCGAGAAACTAATGAAATTGCTTTTGCCCCATTCTGATAGGGCATTACACGTTTCCTGGAGGACAGCTTTTATCTGGGGAAAAGACTTGTTGTGGTACCAGAAGGCTAAATCATCTGCAAATATAGGCTACTCTTTCCTATTAGAGGGGGTACGCTAGAGAAGACATCTCTGGTGTAGATGTTAAACAAAGTAGGACTGAGAATAAACCCTTGTGGGAGACCACGATTTTGACGTGTCCAGATGGTGCCACCTGGGTAGTTCATCCCAACCCTTCTTTTTTTGAGGAAAGACATGATCCAAGTAGCTAGTCTCCTGGGGATATTGACATCAATAAGCTTGTTAAATAACACGCCGTGTGCTACAGAATCAAACGCCTTATTAATGTCTAAAAAAACGACACAAATGTTCTCACCTCTTTCTGTAGTCTGATAAATTGAGTCTAATAAATTAATCGTCGAGAAAATATGATTATGCCCCTTACAAAACCCCTGGCAGTGATCTGGGAGCACGTTGTTAACCTCCAAAAAATATTGGAGCCTGTTGTTAATTGCTCTTTCAAAAGTTTTGATCATGCATGAAGTGAGAGCGATGGGTCTAAGACGAGCAGGCAACGAGGTAGATTTACCGGGCTTTAGGATAGGATAAATGATGGACTCCTTCCATTGGGATGGGATGATACCCGTTTTCCAAGAAATGTTGAGGGCTTCGAGCAGTATTGATACTTGGCCTTCTCCAAGTTTCTTAAAGGTGGGGTTGGTCAGCCCATCAGGACCTGGGGCAGATCGTTTAGCGCTGAATGCCGAGAGTAAGGCCGCTTTATTGAAAGGCTGTTCCCAGCATGAGAGCTGGTCCAGTGTCCTATAAGAGGCAGGGAGAGGCCTCGGCTAAGGCAAACTTTGGGGTTGTCTTGGGCCCACAACCACTTGAAGAATTTTCGCCGCAGACGCTCTGGGGTCGAGAAGGTTCCCATCGTCATCTCTGACGAGCGGTATAGGAGGAGAAGGGCGTCTTTGGTAGATTTTTAGAGCCTTCCAAACGTTATTTGATTTGTTGTTTTGAATAAAGTTCTTCCAAAATAGCCTTCTGGATTTCTTTAGATTGCGTTTACACAAGCCCTTAGATTTCCTTAATGTCAGCCAACAATAGTAACACCTGCAGTTGAGGTAAATTCTTTTGGCGCTGTTGTGCTGCCAAGTGGTTGCCTCGCAGGCGGAGTTCCACCAGCAAGGCCTTGGTGGAGGAGATCTGGGGACAGCACTTCCCCCTTTTAGTCTATCTTGGAATATCTTTAATAGAGCTAAGACATCGTGAGATCTAGGGTAACACTGTTTAAAAGGGGATTCGGCACTAGGCGGAGCGGTCACGGAGGGCGAATGGATACCTGGCCGAGAAAGGCCGGGAAGGCCGAAGGAACTACGATCTTTGCCATTTATTGTTATACAGAGTCGGATGGGCGAGTGGTCACTATCATATGTTCCAGGCACAATTTCAAGAAAAAGCAGGAAAGGGCATGATGATGAAACTATAGCCAAGTCTAAATTAGAAGATGACCATTCGGGTCTTGATGGGAAATACGTATGACTAGGGGTAAACAAAATGTTAAAATTGTAACTGAGTTGTAGGTCTTCGAGGCAGTGACCATTTAGGTTGTAAGAGTCACAGCCCCATGTGGGACTCTTTGCGTTAAAATCGTCTATGGCTACGAAAGGAGGAGTGACGGAATCTATAAAGTTCGACTACAAGTCTCTTCTTAAATATCCATGGACATAGACACTGTATAGATTTAACCAATACCCCTGGATATATAAGACGAGGTCAATAATGGCTACATTCTCGTAGTGTCGTGCTGACCGAATGTAGTGGGGAACGAAGGGTTTAAGTGACACTAAATTTCCACCACTGTGTGTGTCTGTGTTGTTGACGTAAGTGAGTGATTTTGAAAAGTTAATATTCGAGTCCTGGTTCAAAAAGGTTTCGCAGAGAGTCAATATATGAGCCTTGTCTCTAAGAAGGGCGACGTCCTCCCAGTTAGACATTAAACCCCGAGCGTTCCAGTGCAGGACGTCTAGGTAATTACTGTTGGGACGGGCTATTACTGGAGAACGAGGCGAATCAGTTATGCCACCAGTCGGCTGTGTCAGTGAGCCATGCAGGCGGGTAAGGCAAGCAGGACTCCATAACTCTGAAGGTCTTATCCAATTCTTTCGGGTCACTCAGATTATTAGGGGTTTCAAAGAGAGTGATAATAAACAATTTGAGACTATTACCCACCAGCTGGTCCAGTGTATGGTTCCCCAATGCAGAGAATTGAGGATTGTCAGTTGGAGCAGCTTGGTTGGCAATCTTGTCTGTAATTATGTCGTCGTTGAACAGTGAGTCGTTTAGAGGGGAAACAGTATTAGAAGCAATAAACGGAGCAGGTAGAGATAACGCATTCAACGTAGGGGAAGGAAGAGTACCAGAGCAGGGATTGACAGATCGGGGAGTGATATGAAAAAATCAGCGAGAGATCCTCGCGCCGTCATGTCGAGCAGGTTATATTAAATAAAAAGAGAAGGTCCAGGAATAGCAATATTGGTAGCGTCTTTATTGATGTTCAACGCGTTTCGAGTATTAACTCATCATCAGGAACTATGAACGACTACAAAGTTACAATGGTTACAACACCTGGTATATATGGGAGGGGTCCACCAATCAGAGAAAAATAAATAACTCCGATTGGTGGACTTACAAACAATGGGTTTAAATTATTATAGAAAAAACACATAGTTGTGTGAATACATGATTGGATAGGTAATATTAATAAAAATTACAAAATTAAAAAATAATCAACTTTATAAAAACTTTATATGTATAATAGCAATACTGGATATAAGAGCCAAGCTAGATATAAGAGCAAAAACTGGATATAAGAGCAAACTGGATATAAGAGCCATAGGCAGATGTAAGAGCCAACAAAGTAAAACAGTAGCTAAGAGTTTCCATCCGGGAGGCTGTGGATTATGTTCATTTCCGGGTTTATTTTTCTGTTGACTGCATCGAGTATTGGGTTCTTCTCAAAACTGAGCTGGTTGTTTAAAATCTTTTTTCTATCAGTCATGAGGTGTTTCCTAATTATCAGGACTTCATACGTGAGAATTCTCTGTGGATCTTTGATGAATTTGACAATGGTCATACTTTCTTGTATTTCACCAAAACTGTGTTTGTTGTCGATAACGTGGTCTGCAAAGGCCGACTTGTGGTCTCTGTTGACCCAAGATCTCCTGTGATCATTGAATCTTATACGGAATGATCTTCTGGTGTGTTACAACACGTGGTATATATGGGAGGGGTCTACCAATCGGAGAAAAGTAAATAACTCCGATTGGTGGACTTACAAGCAATGGGTTTAAATTATTATAGAAAAAACACATAGTTGTGTGAATACATGATTGGATAGATAATATTAATAAAAATTACAAAATTAAAAAATAATCAACTTTATAAAAACTTTATATGTATAATAGTAATACTGGATATAAGAGCCAAGCTAGATATAAGAGCAAAAACTGGATATAAGATCATTCCGTATAAGATTCAATGATCACAGGAGATCTTGGGTCAACAGAGACCCCAAGTCGGCCTTTGCAGACCACGTTATCGACAACAAACAGTTTTGGTGAAATACAAGAAATTATGTCCATTGTCAAATTCATCAAAGATCCACAGAGAATACTGATGTATGAAGCCCTGATAATTAGGAAACACCTCATGACTGATAGAAAAAAGATTCTAAACAACCAGCTCAGTTTTGAGAAAAACCCAATACTCGATGCAGTCAACAGAATAATAAACCCGGAAATGAACATAATCCACAGCCTCCCGGATGGAAACTCTTAGCTACTGTTTTGCTTTGTTGGCTCTTACATCTGCCTATGGCTCTTATATCCAGTTTGCTCTTATATCCAGTTTTTGCTCTTATATCTAGCTTGGCTCTTATATCCAGTATTGCTATTATACATATAAAGTTTTTATAAAGTTGATTATTTTTTAATTTTGTAATTTTTATTAATATTACCTATCCAATCATGTATTCACACAACTATGTGTTTTTTCTATAATAATTTAAACCCATTGCTTGTAAGTCCACCAATCGGAGTTATTTACTTTTCTCTGATTGGTGGACCCCTCCCATATATACCAGGTGTTGTAACCATTGTAACTTTGTAGTCGTTCATAGTTCCTGATGATGAGTTAATACTCGAAACGCGTTGAACATCAATAAAGACGCTACCAATATTGCTATTCCTGGACCTTCTCTTTTTATTTAATCAAGTCAGCAATATAGAACAGAATGCAACCTTTAGGTTTTATTAGTAAGGCTCTTTCGGTCCAGTTCCAGAACCACGTCATTGTTTTTATTTGAGATTACCGCAGGGGAAGGCGAAAAGTTGTCAGTGAAGGTGTGCATTGAGGGGCCAATTGACCCAAGCTGGACACTTCTGCATAAGACCTGTGACCAGGAGCTTCATTACTCAGTTCCACGTCCACTAGTTTTTTCGCATCTTAGTAAAATATATAAAGAGATATCATTTTACTGTGGATCAAAGACTCTTATTTGAATCTAGAGCAGCCCCTATAATACGACGAGTGGCTGCCCTTGCAATTAGCGCAGATGAAGCTTGTCGAGGAGGACGCATCTCTGTTGTGTTCAGGGGATAAACATTTGGAGCAGGCATGGCAAGCTGGAGCACCTTTGTTTTGTATGCCCCAGCTTGTGGCACACGATGCATTGCATTGGTCTCGGCAGAGGCCGAGAGACAGCAAAAAATCTCATTCTCGAATTTTAACTTGTCCGCGGGGTTCGGGACAGTGAAATAGACAAGAATTTTGCCAAAGAGTGCGCTAGCATAAGGGGGAGCAAAATGCTTAATGTCAGAAATGTGGGAACCTCCATCCACTTGTTGGCTCTGGAGTTCAGTCAGGGTGACTGAACGACGAATACTGTAAATGTATCTTACTGATGTGGTGAGGAATTTAGGAATTTCATATGTTAAGCTATATACACCTATGTTCGAGAATTTCAAATAGTTGAGGGCTTGGGACTTAGAGGCGAACTTTACCAGAAATTTTCCCGAATTCAGCCTAGAAACCATGGGCGAGACACCAGTTAGTAAAGCTAGTATCTTTTGGAAGAGGACCGGAGAAATAAACTCTGCTCATCCGAAAAACCTTTTATATTCTTTTGTGCTTCCTTGAACAGGGCACTATCACTGGCTTGAGAGACTGAAACCAAAAGCCATGAGCGGACTGCCGAGTTTAATAGGTCTTGGGTATCAGTCAGGGCGAAACCTACAGGTACGTTGTTTTTGTTAGAAGTGCTAGGGACATCGATTCTTTGTGATGCAAAATGCTAAGGAGGTCGCGCTGCTTGCTCAACAATGGTCGGATTGGTTATGGACGACTGCGAAGAGGAGAGATTAGTCTGGTTAGAAGACTCATTTGCATGCACGGAGCAGATATTCTTATCTTTTTTATCGCTTTTATCACCTTTACTTTACTTTTTTTATCACTTTTATCACTTTTGTTAGAACGGTCATCTTTTTTCTTGTTCTTATTCTTAGGAACATCAGACTTTAGAGTTTGCGAGAAGTCGGATGTATCCATAACGTCCTGTCAGCATCCCTAACAGGTCTGGATCTGTTCCTCACGCGCTTCTCCGGCGGGGGGTGACCACCTAATAAATGCTTCTCTCCCTCCGTATCTCCTGCTGAAGAGGAGCGATGGCCACGGGAGGAGGGGGAGGTCCCCCATTGCAGCGAAGTTCTAGCTCTGCCGAGAGGCTTAGGCGTCTTCTATATAGACAGGGGAGAGATAGAAGAAAAAGGAAGAAATAGATGTTGAGGAATCAGAAAAGATTTCTGGCAGAGAGCTTGAAACACCAATTTTATTAACTCTATGGCTTCGCTCTTAGAAGAGCGAAGTTGCTAACTACCGGTATCTCGGGAAGATCAATTTTCCTTAGCAGACAGCACGACTAGTCGTTCCGTCGACCACCATCTTTTTTTTTCCTTTCGACGTCAGTACTCTCATTCGCTTAACGTGTCAATCACCATCGTTGCTTAGCAACGCCCTTTCCCACTTTCCATCCCCCCTTTTAAAGTACGGGAAGACAAGAAAAAAAAAATGAAGAGCAACAGAGATTAATTAAAGAAAATCAAAGTTATCATAAATAATGCAAACCACAAAACTTGATAAATGGCATAAGAGCTTAAATGAAGGATAATATAACAAAGACACACTAACTGAAGTTTCAAGCCATTCGATTTGGTAAAAATTCGAATACAAGGCAATCTATATACGGATAGCTTTTAATTTATATACTCGGATTAAATTGTAAATTTAATATGAAGAGACATAATAATAATTATGTCAGAGCCTTACACTTGGAGCAGTACTTATTAGCTACTCTATTTACTCCCACAAGTAAGCTATGACAAATAAGCTTCCTTACAATGTGCTAAAACGACTGTTGTCCTAATCCAAACATTAAAAAAACAACAAAACAAACAAAAACCCACACTGATTCTAGTCACAATAGAATGTCCTCTCATTGTTTGCAAATAACTACGGTAATTCTGTTGTTTGCATTGAGTACATGTCCTCTCATTTATAACCGTTGTGTTTTTGCAGCTAACTTTTGTTCTAATGTGTCCATATATTAGATAAGTAATCGGAGGACATATTTAAGACTGGTAAAATATGACGAACCGAAATAAGAGGTTGTATGTGGATATTGACAATGAAATAACGACAAAATAACTCTTTAACCACAACAATTTTATAAAACAAAAGAAAATACAAAAGGAAAAAATAAATACATGACCTGTAAACGTTTTTCGATAGCGACGCTATCATCATCAGCAGAAGGCACGGAGCACTCAAGTGAAGCGTCGCTATCGAAAAACGTTTACAGGTCATGTATTTATTTTTTCCTTTTGTATTTTCTTTTGTTTTATAAAATTGTTGTGGTTAAAGAGTTATTTTGTCGTTATTTCAATGTCCATATATTGTGTAATGTGTTGATTGTGCTGCTCATGTCTGATGTGTGTTTTAATTATCTTAAATTACTGTCTCAGGTGTTTGTTCTGCTTTGATGAACTGTTGTTTTTAGTGTACTGTTTAAGTCTACCTATCTGTTTGCGGATTTCGTCAATACAGACTTGATCCGCTTTTGCCATTTAGGTTTCTGTTGGGTGTATAATTTTCACAGATATATAGTAAATAGATCGCCAGAGCTTGAGCTTGAGCATTGTCGCCATCTTACCTCACTACACTTTTCAAACCATATCACAAATATGCTTGAACATAAAGATTCAATACGAAGTAAAGGCATTAAATAATGGGAAAATTGTTCATAGATCAGCTTATAATAGATTGACCATCTTTAAAAATTTATAATTATTTTTACACCACTTCTACTTAAATGTCAGTATTTGTGAATATTTATTTTATTTACACTCATATGCCAAAAGTCATGGGTCTTTTTGTATGGGTCAAAAGGTACTGGTGTTTTTGTTAGCCTGTTGCTTGCATTATTAATAAAAAGTCTCTTTTTTAATGTCTTTTTAAATATATTTTTTAAATATTATTTGAAACGATTCAGGTTAAATATTCATAGTCTAAAAAATATAGACTGCTTTTCTGTGAGAAAGAAAACAAGATTATCAATAATCCTGTAGGTGAATAAAAAAACAAAAACGAATAACTGATGGGTATAAGAAATACATAATTTTAAACAAATTAACAAATTGATCTCCAATTAACAAAACAACATGATATTAAACAAAAATTACAAATTGATCTCCAATTGCAGAATAGCCCTATCTAAACATAATTTCTAGCGGCTATAATTTAAAATAGTTGGAAATATTTTTCATAAAATCATAAGAACGCGTACAGCATAATCTTTGTAGTGAAGCAATATGGCGCGCTTGGCTTCATTGAAGAGGTGGGTTCTAGCGATCTAATTACTATATATCTGTGATAATTTTTGTGTCTTTATGGATTGGTTTCTTTCCCAGTGTGGATATAACTGTAAGAGCCCCAGTGTAAATAAGAAGGTGTATGTATTCTAAAGATAGGTTTTCTTCTACGAGGCATGTTTTTTAAGTAAGTACCGTTTTGGAATTAAAAAAAGACGTGCAAAGATATCGCAATAATTTTATTTTTACATGAAAGCCTGTACCTTAATCTACTTTTCTACATAATTTCCGTGAATATTGAGGCACTTGTCATAACGTGGCACCAGTTTTTGAATACCCTCCTCATAAAATTCTGCCGCCTGACTTGTTAACCACTGTATCACAAATGTTTTGACTTCGTTATCGTCTTGAAGACGCTGACCACCCAGGTGTTTCTTCAAGTGCAGGAACAAATGGTAGTCGCTGGGCGCCAGATCAGGGCTGTATGGAGGATGATCTAGAGTTTCCCATTTAAAAGATTTGATGAGATCTTTGGTCCGATTAGCCACATGTGGACGGGCATTGTCATGCAGCAAAACGATACCCTTACTCAACTTGCCACGTCTTTTGTTCTGGATTGCACGACGCAGATTGTTCAATGTCTCACAATAAGACGCTGCATTGATTGTCTCATTACGAGGCAGAAACTCCACTAGCAATACTCCTTTTCTGTCCCAAAAAACTGTGCACATGATTTTCCGGGCAGAAATTGTTTGCTTAAACTTCACTTTTTTGGGTGATGATGAATGTCGCCATTCCATGGATTGTTGTTTCGATTCTGGTGTGACGTAGGCTACCTATGTTTCGTCACCAGTAACAATTTGGTCTAAAAAATCTTCACCTTCATTGTGGTACCGCTCAAGGAAAGTCAATGCACTGCCTAAACGTTGGGTTTTGTGCAAATCCGTCAACATTTTTGGAACCCAACGTGAACACAATTTCCGGTAATTCAAGTTCTCGGTCACAATGCGATACAAAACACTACGAGAATATTGAGGAAAGCAGTCGCACAATGATGAAATTGTAAAGCGTCTGTTTTCTCTCACCTTTTCGTCCACTTTCTGCACCAAATCTTCATTAACGACCGAAGGACGCCCACTCCGTTCTTCATCATGCACATTTGTGCGGCCATCTTTAAATGCTCTCACCCATTTCCTTACCATTCCATCACTCATAATGTTTTGTCCGTACACTTCACAGATCTCACGATGAATATCGATCGGTTTTACGCCTTTAGCACTAAGAAATCGTATAACAGCCCGTACTTCACAATCGGCGGGACTCACGATTGTCGGAGGCATCTTAAACACTCAGTAAACAACGTATACAATGAAGAATCAGACTGTAATGGCGTCAGTGCGTAGACAAGAGATGTAGTTAACCAGCGCGCATGCGCGGAACGCCGACCGTAGCGCTGCGGCGGCGGAATCGCAAAACGGTACTTACTTAAAAAACATGCCTCGTATATACTGTGGTAAGATATATGTGTTCATGTAAAATAAAATTTCCCCGGTTTTGCTGTTCTTCAAGATCATTAGTGATGTCAGTGTTAGTGTCTGAATCTGTGTGTTGAGTGCTGACTATGTAGATGGCTTTGGTTCTTTTAGCTGTTGTGCAACTTCTTGCTTTATTTTCAGTAGCATGAGTAAGAGTATTAAACTGTTCATAACAATTGTGCGATGCTGATCTGCAACGAGTTGTTCACTGACTGTGATGTGAGGATATGTCTCTTTGAAAGTGTAATATAAGCGTTGTCTATAAGCTATAGTGTCAGTTTCCAATTTACTGACTGCATAGTAGGTTTGCATGATAAATAACATTGGTCAATTTCATGCATTGGCGTGGCTTTCCCGCCTTAGTGGTCGAGGGGAAAGGAGCTCCCGAAACACTAGGGACAGGTTGTGACATTGCAGTAGGCGAACAGGGGTTGGTACTGCTCGCCACCAGTGGCCCTGGGAGATTGTGACATATTTTTCGAACGTGAGCCTCTGCCTAACCCACGAGCGCAGACTTTGGTAACTTGGGTGATATCCGAGCCAATATCAATTAACATACTAGCACTAATCATAGTGAACACCAATATGGGTGGTCCTGTTAGCCATCTCCATCATCAGCAGGCCCTTGGCCAAAGTAGTCAGCTCATGGTCATCAGCCCTACAGGGTCAACTGGACCCTCAAGATGATGATGATGTTGATGATTATTATTATTATTATTATTATTATTATTATTATTAATATTATTATTATTATTATTA
>JAHWFO010039935.1:765313-804887 GCA_023313115.1 Rhysida immarginata
TATTATTATTATTATTATTATTATTAATATTATTATTATTATTATTACTATTATTATTATTTTAATTGAAAACATATTAAAAATTTTTACCAGGATTGTCACCAGTAAAAGCTGCTATGATACAATTTTGAGAAAAACCGTATCTTTCAACGTAGTATGATGATATTTGTCCCTGAAATTTGATAATTATTAAATTAAAAATTAAAACTTGGAATCTTAATATATTTTATACCATATTAAAGGGGAAGTTCAGCCATTTATGCTTGGATATCTTTAATTATGTTGCTAATTCACGATATGGTGAAATGTTCTTCCAAATATTTGATATTAAAAAAACAGAAACACAAACACTTCATGCACTCTATTGCTCGCAGAGATAATTTGTGATGCGGTTGATGATGCTTTATACAAACACAGTAAGATGGATAGAAGAGAAACAGCAATATATTCAGAATGGAATCCATAAGAATGCATACAGCGCATTAACACCCTTACCGAACTTGTTATAAATATACGATGAAAGTTCATTTATATTTTCATCGCTGCTGATGTTTTCTTCATCGGTGGAAGTAATATTGGACTCAAGTTAAAATATGTAGGGCTGTATCAATATTTGTGTCCATGGTGTAAATTTTATACACCTTTTCACGAGCACAGCTGCAATAGGGAAAACATGCTGATGATCAGCGATGTCCATTGAACATGTCATCAGGTTGAATCACTACTTCTCTCCCTGTGTGCATAAAAGATTGCCTAATATTGCATATGGGAAGAAGTTTCTACCCTTTTCAGAATGATGCGCTAGTGATACTAATTTGTGTTTAATGGATCTGCTATATCTGTGCTTTGAAGATGCACTTGTCAGCTTTGAATCGCAGTATCTGACATTCGTTTGAAGCATAAACATCAGTTTTTTATTCATGTCGAAAGCGGCAATATTTACCTCAACAAAGCAGCATTTGCAGGAAGCGTTATTCTATTAGTGTATTATGAGAAAAGTGCTGCTGAAACTCACCAAATGCTTGTTGATATTTATGATGATCATGATCCGTTGAGTACCACGTGTAAAGAGTGGTTTTGGCAATTTCAAAGTGGTGATTATGACGTGAACCAGGTCCATCAACTCCAAAACGGAATATCAATGGTCGGAAAGTTATGTTATGCGCCTGGTGGGATCAGATGGGCGTTATTTATTATGACTTGCTAAAACCATTTGAAGCCATCAGTGTGAATGGAATGGTAGGCACCACACGCTGCAAAACCGGCCGAAAAATACTTTGAAAAACTGAAAAGTATAAAAATACCAGATATTGCTCCTTCGGATTTCCACTTATTTTGATCCATGCAGTTGGCCCTATCTGGAAAGCAGTTCACTTCTCATGAAGGTATCGAAAAAACGAACTCAATGTTTTTTCTTTGAGGTCACCTCACCACCACCCGAGACAGAGCACGTTTGTCTCTCGGCGACAGGAGTTGTGGTTGCCTGGATCATTTTGCTGTCATTATTGCACTCAATAAAAAATTTCCTTTTCATTTTGTCACCGAAAAAATTGATAGAAAGCTTGTTGAGCTGTCTTGAAGAAAAATTTTCCATTGTTTTGTTACTGAACAAAAAAAAACAATCGGAAGTATTACAAAATCGTCAGCACGGATCATTTACTACCTGAGAGATATGAGAAAGTTGTCGCTTCCAATGGGGCATACTTTGAATAAATGAGTAGTTTGTATTTATTTAAAACGGACAGAAACTTATTCCCACACCCAATAATTTCCAATTTTTAGAGATTGTTATTGATTTACAAGGCTCATCGAATAAATAACCGGAAAAGTAGTATAAAAAATATAAAACGTGATAGTTAAATGTTTGTTATTCTGTGAAGGTGTTCTTAAGTTGTTCATAGCTGGGGATGGCACGCCTGCTTCGTGCATAGGATGCTGAGGAACAGTTACACAAAATGGCAGCACTCTTACAGGAGTGCTTCAAGAAGCAGCGAAGTGTCATCGGATTTTTGTTGAGTGAAGGCATGTGTTTGCTCCATGACAATGTTGAGACCAAACACTGCCAGTGTAGCATTGTCTACCATCGAGGACTATGGTTTGAGTATTTAATCCACCCTCCATGTTCACCTGATCTCGTACCCACAGATTTTCATACCTTTGGCCTACTGAAAGAGGCACATAAGTTGATTGATGTTCCAGAGTGATGAAGAAGTCCTGTCAGTGATACATGAGTGTTTCAAATAATTTTTTCCGGTGGAATCGGTGTCCTCACAGTAACAGGGTAAACAACTCACTGGTGTCGTGATGACCTGTGACTAATTTCACACAACTATACAAGGGAGTTTCTCAGACATAGTTAAAAGGCTTAACATATTTTCAGTTATTTATTGAATGAACCTTATACTATTGAAACAAATTATACCCATTAAGATTGCTAAATTTTAAATGCAGTTCATATTTGGCTGGACTTCCCTTTTAAAATAGATCATCATATGACCAATTTTCAATACAGATAGGAATATGATTTTAGGAGGATTTATTTCATATAAAACCCTCAGATGCTTTAAATTATAGATGAAAATATATAATGAATAAATATGCTGTTACTATTTAACCTTTATTCCAACAAGAATTCATATTCCAGGTATCATGCATATTTTTTTGTGACAAAGAGTACAACACATATACTTTTAGGTATAATTATAAATTAATAAATAAAAGGTCTTAAGAGGATTTTTTTTCACGCCAAACCTCAGATGTTGATATTATTGATGAAAAATAGGAAAGAAAATTCCACAGCCTGGGATCGAACTAGGAACCTTCTGCTCACCGTGCAGATGCGCCAACCAATTGCGCCACCTTCTTTGTCATTTCAGGTGATTTGGGAACATTTTGCAATGCTAGAGGCAAGTAGGTTAGTTGGAATTTGGAATAAAATAATCAATATACAAACCTCAAATCCATAAGAGTTGGGACAGGATAAAAATATGCGACACAGCAAAATGTTGTGGACATGGAAGCATTATAAATAATGGAAAAAACGAAAACACTAATCCACATCAATTCTTTTTATTTCCTCAGATGCGCATTTCGGATTTCACAAATCCTTCATCAGTGAGTGGAATTTTCTTTCCTATTTTTCATCAATAATATCAACATCTGAGGTTTGGCGTGAAAAAAAATCCTCTTAAGACCTTTCATTTATTAATCTTTAACGATTATACGCCAGTAGGAAAGATAGTCCCAGCCCGCGAACAGATTAGGCGCATACAAGACATAGCGAGGTGCAACGGCTATGATCCTGGGTTAATCCGCGATTTGGTACGAAGGAGAAGATTCACCAAACAGGTCAGGGATTCCACTACCCTCAACGACAAAAGAACTCCAATGCTCAGGATTCCCATCTCGTATAACAAAACACTGTCTGCCGGGTTGCGCACTATTTTCAAGGAGGCTAATTTGACTTTAGCATACAAAAACCCCAATGTTTTGAGAAACCTCCTGGGAAACCCCAAGGACAAGAC
Source organism: Rhysida immarginata (assembly GCA_023313115.1). Classification (NCBI taxonomy): domain Eukaryota; kingdom Metazoa; phylum Arthropoda; class Chilopoda; order Scolopendromorpha; family Scolopendridae; genus Rhysida; species Rhysida immarginata. The sequence goes on from JAHWFO010039935.1 coordinate 768,838, forward strand.
TCCACCGCTGTCCCAGTCTGGGATATACGAGATCGCTTGTGGCAAATGTCCGAAAATTTACCGAGGAGCCACGTGCAGGAATGTGACAACGAGGTTTAAGGAACACACGGCCCACGCCAGGTTTGGACGCCCATATAGTTCAGCAGTCGCTAGACACATGTTAGAGACGGGACACGACATTCTGTTAAAGGATTGCAAACTGTTAAGACATGTTAGTAACAGAAATGCACTAGACGCGTATGAAACACTGGAAATTGCAAAGAAGGATCCAAACACACTGTTGAATGGAGACGCAGGCCCGATCGGAGATTCTAATACAACTGATTAAAACGTCACGATAATTTTCTTTGTCCTTTTCTTTCTTATTAATGATTAATATGGTTATTTATTTCTTAGTTTGTATGGCTATTTGTTACTAAAAAATTTTTGAGTCTTTTGTCTAATTGCAATTTAATCGATTTCTTAGATTCTAATTGCAATTTAATCGATTTTATGTTTGTACTTTTTTATTGTATTTACCCCAACGTGGTTCCCTGGGAGTATTTCTCCTAGGTCCGCGTTTTTTGTAAAAAGAGGTGATCCATTTTTACCATTAGTCACTGCTTCACAGTGTTTTCTATTGGTCGAATGGTGACCGCTTTTCTTCTTTAAATGTTGTTAACTTCACCAAATACTTACTTGGCATTGAATAATGAACTCAAAGAGTTCGAAATACGTATATGCGGAATAAAATCCAGTTGTGGACAAGAGGTTGTCGTCTTATTGATTAGGGTGACTAGCGACTGGGAAAAATCGGGAAAAGTCAGGGAATTTTACAAATTTAAAAAAGTCAGGGAATTTTCCCCTACAAATTTAAATAATAATAACATGTAGGGGAGAGTGATATGGGATAAAAGCCCCATGGTAAAAAGCCCCAACGTCCATAAGCCCCAAAATCCTAAAATCCCAACGTCCAAAAGCCCCAACAGGCCAGGCAGTGGAACGATTTGTATGAAGTTACTAGCATTGCCGTTTGAGGGAGCCATTTGGCCTAATCTGGCTACTTTTCTCATAAAAGCTAGCTACTCTATTATATAGAGACCTGGCAACCCTGACCTCAGTCATGATCTTCTGTGAGTATATGTACTTGACCTTGAAAAATTTTGATATTTTCAGAGACATCCATCCTCTTAGAATTTTACTACTATCACGTTGTACTTGAAAGCAACTATTCATATCTATTATCATTAATACATGCAGGTTAGCTTGCCATCCAAATATTTAATAGAATGAATAAGCTCATTATATTGCAGTTCTAACAAACACGAAGCATTAGGGTGCGTCTAAAAAGTCCGACCGGTCGTGAACAGCCTGTCCATGAAGTAATCACCGGTTGCGATGAGCATTTTCATAACGCGACTGGTCGCACTAATAGCGACCAAAGTACAACACCAGTCGGCTGCCTCAGTGAGTAGAATCAAAATGGTGAACGAAAGTAGAAAATTCAAGGTTCGAATGCCCAATACGTAATAAATATATTTTGACGAAAGGAGATGGCGAAATACATATTGGGCAGCATCAAGAAACATGGAATGAATACAAAAAAGAAAAGACAGGTTAAGAAAATTTATGTATGTGCCGAATTTTAATTGTACTAACTTAAATGATCAGGAAACTTGCTGCAATGCCATTTTGAAGCAGAATGCTCACAACCGTGCTGTCCATGAATGAACAAATGGAAGCAAATGGCCACCGACCGGTCGGACTTTTTAGATATGCCCTTATTGTGATTCAGACTATGTATGCTGCTGTTGTCATATTTATCAGAAATCTGTAGAGGATTTTTTGAAAAATTAAGTCAATTTGTATTATAAGCAAAATTGTAATGTATTTCCTTGTGACTTTTTGTTTTTTATTGAAATTATACAAATAATTAATGTTTTTAATCTAGCAATTTTTTTATTTTTTTACTATCCATAAGCCAGTAAGTTTGTTATACAGCTTAGGTAGCAGAAAAAAAAGGTTTGTTATACTCCATTTAATTAAAAGAAATAGAAACAAAATTAAATAATAAAAACAATTGAAATTAATAATAAATGGAAATTACTACTAAAACTATAACCGTAGCCTGCTTTACATATGCGGAGGCTACACTATAACATAACCCAGACCATAGCCTACAATGATAAGAGAAAGCCGGCCCATTTGCCTTGCTCCATTGTTCAAACTGTGTCTCAAAAATCAGTCGAAAACAGGACAATTTAGCACCGTCTAGCGACAAAATTCAACATTGTTAAAGACGCTTAAGTTGTCAAAATTATGAAAAATGTTGAAACTAAATAGAGGTTACTTGACTTTTCATATAAAAAACTGATTTACCTTGTTATTTTTTTGTCGAGGTGTGAATGGCCAGCCATTCCCTATCGTTATAGGCTATGAAACGACTAAAACAATGTTAAATTTTGTCGCTAGGCGGTGCTAAATCGCCCTTTTTCAACTGATTTTTGAGACACAGTTTGAACAATGGAGCAAGGCAAATGGGCAGGCTTTCTCTTATCATTGTAGGCTAAATTACTTCCCTTGCCCTCAACAATCCAATACCATTATCCTGTTCACAACAATCAAACTAAAAACAATATCTCCTCAGTTTTAATATCACACATTGTTTTTGATTTCATTGTTTTGTTTTTATTATTATATCTTCTATTATTATAATTTAACTGAAATTTCCTTCAAAAAGTTTTGAAACTGAAGATGGGATAAAAATCCCGAAAACGTTTTTTAAATACATTTCAATTTTGTCATCTATGTTTCTACGGATCATCGGACTTTCATCATAGACCTGTTACGGTGTTCCATCCTGTGTTTCGTGTAACATTTCTCCACAAGACCTTCTTTTCATCTGTGTTTCATCTACATAAGCTCCACAAGACATTTGTTTCATCTGTGTTTCGTCCACTTCAACCTTTGTATTTCTCCACTGGGTGACTTTTATTCAATTGTTTTTATTATTTATTTTTATTTCTATTTCTTTTAATTAAATGGAGTTCTTATTTTTTAATTAATATACTTTATTAGAACTCCTACTCTTATACAGGGTGAATGCAAAAGTCTGAACCCCCCTTTTATTTTTTGAACCAGATATGTCAATTTTGATGAATCCAATGAATAGGAAGTTGTGGGTGGCCTATCCCATGGTGCACTTTTCATCATCCCAAATATGCAAATTAGGACACATTCAAAATTTATCTCAAAAACCGTAAGGGATAGAGAAAAAAAAGCCAAATGCAAACTTGTTCAGCATAAAAAAACAAACAAAAAAAAAAAGATCATCCAAATCGGACCAACCATATATACATCCTGAATACTAGGAAATATATCGGACCAATCAGTTTGTAAGAAATAAGAATCTAAAAAAAATAATCAAAATCAGACCAACCAATCACCCACAATCACGTGGTGAACTTTATATCATGTTGACCATTTCCGGAACAGTGTAGCTTGCCATCCTGGAATTGTTCCGTCTTCTGTGTGCTGAAACGTGCCTTTTATTTGCTTTTCCGCATGAAAGTGAATGTGAGTATGGTAATTTATGTTAATTTTTTGATTAGCATGCTTTACATGGTGGAAATATCAACATTCAGTTTTCCTTGTGCAGTGTGACTGTTTGTAAGCTACAAACAGTTCACCACGTGATTGTGGGTGATTGGTTGGTCCGATTTGGATGATTTTTTTTTTGTTTTGTTTGTATTTTTATGCTGAAGAAGTTTGCAATTGGGTTTTTTTCTCTATCCCTTACGGTTTTTGAGATAAATTTTGAATGTGTCCTAATTTGCATATTTGGGATGATGAAAAGTGTACCATAGGATAGGCCATCCACAACTTCCTATTCATTGGATTTGTGACATATGAGAATATGTCACGACATGCTTGGAATAAGTTTCCAAACATGTGTTGTTTTCTTTCTAATTTTACCAATTACTGAAACGGCGACATGGAAGATTAACCTATAATATTTATTTGAAAACTATGTAAAAGATAATGTGATTTCTTTTTGATACTTTCTTATGTAAAATTTTGTATACTTGAATATTTTTTTTCTTTTTGCTTTGGACAATCGGTGTTTTAGGCCTCGTTCCTAGCCCTTTTGTCTTTGTTAGTTTTGGCGGGAAAAAATTTTTACCGATAAGAAAAGGGGGGAGGTGGTGATTAGTCATAGGGATTAAGGGAGCGGGTGTGGGAGCGAGCACCTGAAGCACCGATTGGCTAGATTATAATTTTTTTTTGTATTTTTCTGCGGGACTTTGAAAAAGAAAAACGTGGAAGAGAGGAGAATAAAAAAGAATTAGAGAGAGAATCGACACAGCTGACGACGACAAGACCTGTGGACGGAGATCGTATCGAGCGACCATGTAATCGAACAAGGTAGCGGTAGAGTTCGGCTCCACGTCGGGCAGCCAAGTCTCGGCTCACCCCGGCGTGGAGGCCCATCAGATATGGGTAATTCGGATGGCGTACGAAGGCTACGGGTGGAGGACCACAGCGACCACGAGGAAATGGAGCCCGAGAGAAATCATGTGACGGCGGAGATGGCATCTGCGGTTTTCGAGGCGGCAAGTGGAAACCACCGGCTGTTGGACGGCTAGAGGTGAATCGGCGGGAGGCCGCGCTGGCGGGGTAGTTCGTGGGCACGTCGTGGGGCACAAGCGGCGTAGCGAATTGGAAGCCAGGCGGACCAAGCAAAGAGAAGCGGACAACGACGGCAGCGGTGGGGAACACGAGTCCCTTGGAGGCCGGTGTGTGTGTCGGCGGCCTAGCATGAGGATGGACGGAACTCTAAGAATGTATACAGCTAAGTGGAAATACGACTTAGAACTGCAGTATGAGTGTCGAATAGAATTTCGTCGAAGTATTTAAAGTTATGCATAACTGGGGATTAAGCTTATGAGGGTAGGGATTTTCCGATGTTTCATTAAATGTCTTATAATTTCTTAAGATGTGCGCCATGTTTTTTCTTCTTTTTATGCCACTCCAAGGTTTACTTATTTAATTAAGATTAGTCTACGTAGACTCCATTTCTGTTAATTAATTTATGCTAATGTTATCAAATAAAACGTTCTCCTTCTTTTTTTAAATCTTCCATGTCTCTAGTTTCCTTAATTTTAACCGAGATGCGATAAAGGGGGTTTATTTAATTTATCTATTGAGGGGTTATAAAGTTATTGCGGGCACAAATATTCTAGTTTTATTTTTCTTTGTCAAGTCACTATACGAGTACAGGTAGGGTACAACTCCGGATGATGCGAGTTGGGATGAGAGACGTAAAGGGGGGGTCACTATTAATGGCGGACAAATAGCAAAGATCCTCATACGTCACAGATTCATCAAAATTGACATATCTACTTCGGTTCAAAAAATAAAAGGGGGGTTCAGAATTTTGTATTCACCTTGTCTAATTAGTGACAATTTTTGTTGAAAAGCACTGGAAAACTCAACAAATTTTTTTACACAAGAAAAATAAATCAGAAAAATATCAGGCCAATCACTATTTTCTTAGCAGTTTTACGCCATGCCATTTTTTGAAGGAAATAGTGATTTCTGTTATAACTCAGGAAACTTTTTTTTGTGAATTAATAAATGAACCTTTTAGTCTGAAAATTTTTTTTAATAAATCGCAGATATTTGTTCGTTTATAGCATTCATTTCACTTCCATATTATATACAATGGCAGAAAAAAAAAATCCCAACACCACGAAGGACTTGTGCTAGATGAATAAAATTTGGACAGTATATTCAGCTATGGTATTTATTCAATTGATTCAAGTTTCAAGGTTACAATTTATAGGGGGCGCCACCAGCGCCACCCTGTACATGGTGAAAAGCACGGACTTTAGTACCCACTGTAGTAGCCGCGCTGGTCTATGCAGGCCTGCACACGTGCATGCATACGGTCGTAGAGATGCCGAATGTCATCTTGTGGTATGGCATTCCATGCCTGTTGTACCTGGATGGTCAGATCAGCGACAGTTGTTGCTGGTTGTGGAAGAGCCCTGACACGGCGTCTGACCATGTCCCAGACGTTCTCGATGGGCGACAGATCTGGTGATCTTGCTGGCCATGGTAAGATGTGGACACCCTGAAGAGGGCACGTTGCAGCGGCAGTGTGGGGTCGAGCATTATACTGTTGGAACCACCCCCCCTGGCATACCAGCCATGAATGGCAGCACAATGGGTTCAACAACCATCCGAATGTAAACATTTGCCGTCATGGTGACTGGGATAACCACCAGGGCGGTCCTGCTGTCATAGGAAATCCCTCCCCATACCACATGGAGGATACAGCTCACTAATAGGACTTCCCCACTCCTCCTCCTGATCCTTGTGCGACCATCACTCTGACCCAGACAGAAATGGCTTTCATCCGTGAAGACCACAGACCTCCATTCTGCCCTCCAAGTCGATCTGGCTTTACACCACTGAAGACGTGCTGCACGGTGTTGAGGGGTAAGAAGCAAACATGCCACAGGGCGCCTGGAGTGGAGGTTCCTGGCCAGGAGATGGTTCCGAATTGTGCGTGGAGTGACGTTGGGTGCCACAGCAGCCCGAATGTCCGCTGCAGATGCTGTCTTATTTGCCACAGCCATCCTACAAATGCGCCGGTCAACCCTGTCTCCAGTGGCCGGGGGTCGTCCAGATCCTGGTCTCCTGGTAATCCTGCCTTTCCTGGACCATTGCTGCCAACAGTTGTACACAATGTCAACGTTTCGACCCATGCGTTCTGCAATAGCACGGAACGAAAGTCCACCCTCTCGAAGGCCCACTACAATTGGGTTAGCTGCCCATATTCACGCCGCAGTCGTCTTCGAGGCAGTTTTACGTACACTATCACGCACGTCCACAAGTGTCTGAAGTGAGACAGATGCGCGTCTGATCTCCTTTATATCTGTCATTGGAATGTCTCATTTGCATGTACAGGGTGGTGCTGGTGGCGCCCCCTATAAGTTGTAACCTTGAAACTTGAATCAATTGAATAAATACCATAGCTGAATATACTGTCCAAATTTCATTCATCTAGCACAAGTCCTTCGTGGTGTTAGGATTTTTTTTTCTGCCAGTGTATTTCAACAGTTTTTGAAAAATTAATATAAATCGTTAAATAATGCCACTAAAATGAAATAAGAGTTTCAAACTTTTTTCAGAAGTGGGGGGGGGCGGCCCGGCCCCCCATCAGATGGAATGATTGGAAGGGCTGGGTCTTTTAATTGACATATCATAATAATTTCTAATTCCCTTTAAAAGAAATTAAGACATCAAAGTAGGACTATCTTCTGCTTTGGTTTGAATTGGTTCTTCTAGTTCTGGACTGTAGTATTGTGTAATGAATGTGTCAGTGCCCGTGAAATATGAAAATTTGCTCCTTTTCTACTCCAGTGCTCTGAGTAAGTCTAAATACAGTCAATTCTCGTTAATCCGAACTCGCAGGGACCAAGAAAATTGTTCTTATTATTCCTATTTCGTATAAACCAACAATACTAAAAGTGTTATGAAATAAACATGGAAATAAAGTACATGTACTTTAAGTTTGCATCTCTTCTTAATCCGGTGACGACAACAACTGAGACATACGAGATGCACCTTGGAGCGGAGAATAGTCACGGTAGTATCACTGAAACAGAAGTCAGATGGGCAATTAAGTCCCTGAAGACTGGCAAAGCTGCAGGTGATGATGAAATCCGGTCCGAGATGTTAAAGGCCTTAAATCAGGATGGTATCCTGTGGCTGACTCGAGTGTGTCAGGTTGCTTGGATATCTGGACAGGCCCCTAAGCAATGGCAGACAGGAATTGTGATCCCTATCTTCAAAAAGGGAGACCAGAGAGATTGCAACAACTATCGAGGCATCTCTTTGCTCAGCATTCCTGGGAAAGTGTACGCTAAGTGTCTGGAGAAGAGAAGTCGGGAAATAGTCGACTCCAAACTGTCAGGGGAGCAGTGTGGTTTCCGACCTGGCCGAAGCACGACGGATCACATCTTTGCTCTAAGGCAAATCTTTGAGAAATCCTGGGAGTATGCAAAAGAGGTCTACGCTTGCTTTGTGGACCTCGAAAAAGCATATGACAGAGTTCCTCGGGAGAAGCTCTGGCAAGTGTTGCAAGAGTATGGAGTGGATGGGCAATTACTGGTTGCTATCATGTCTCTGTACGAAAGCTCTGAGATGTGTGTCCGGATAAATGGCATTAAGTCAAGACCGTTCACCGTGGGTGTTGGACTCCGCCAAGGGTGCGTACTGTCGCCCATCTTGTTCATTATCTTTATGGACTGGATAGACAGGGGCAGCCGAGGCGATGAGCGTGTTTGTGTGGGCGACTGCCTGGTGGAGAGGTTGCTCTTTGCTGACGACCTTGTCCTCCTTGGGTCTTCTCGCACGAACCTTCAGCATGCACTAGACCGGCTTGCAGCCAAATGTGAAGAAGCTGGGATGAAGATCAGTGTGGCTAAAACCGAGGTTCTGGTCCTTTCAAGACAGCCTGCTCAGTGCGCTCTCCATGTTAGTGGAGCCTCATTGAGACAGGTGGAGAAATTCAAGTATCTCGGGATTGCATTCACGAGTGATGGACGGCAGGAGAAAGAATTGGATGCTCGGATCGGTGCAGCAAGCTGTGTCAGACGTGAACTGTGGCGATCCGTGGTAACGAAACGCGAGCTGAGTAACAAAGCTAAGCTCTCCGTCTTCAAATCCATCTTTGTCCCCATTCTCACCTATGGTCATGAGGCTTGGGTAATGACCGAAAGAGTGCGATCGCGGGTACAAGCGGCCGAAATGAGATTTCTGAGAGGTGTTGCTGGTGTTACCCTACTAGATAGAGTATACAGCAATACAATAAGGGAATCTTTAGGTGTTGAGCCGCTACTTCTCCGCATTGAGAGGTCTCAGTTGCGCTGGTATGGCCACGTGATTCGGATGCCGCAAACTAGTCTTCCTAGGCAGTTGTTATTTTCCAAGCCGGTGGGTAAGAGACCAAGGGGTCGGCCTAGAACCAGGTGGCTAGACTACCTGGAGAATCTGGGTTCGAGTCGCTTGGATATTACCAGGGAGGACATGCGCCTGATGGCGGAAGATCGCGATCGCTGGAGATCCTCCATAGGGCTGCTGCCCCCGCGACCCTAACGGATAAGCGGGTTTGAAAAGTAAGTAAGTAAGTACTTTAAGTAATTTCTACAGTACTGTACTATACTGGAACAGAAAAAACTAACTTACTTCTTTAAACCATGTTAAAAGTGCCGTTTCCATGTCTTCGTGTGCTGCTTTTCACATTCGTTTTCTTCCCAGAGTTTCACTCGTTTCAGCCTGTTGTCTAATCTTTTCAGAGTTTTTAAGAATCGTTGATAATGTTGACGATGGAATGTCAAAGTCTTTAGCAACCTACCCTTTTATAGCAGTTGGTTTTTTCCACTGCATTAAGGATTTGTATAAGGGTCGTACAAATGAAAACGAAAATTATTTATTTTATCCAAAGTGTATACAAGGAATTAAAAAATACTCTCCAAATGCGTTAAGGCATTTATCCCACTGTGTAACAAGGCATGTAGTTCCTTTATGAAAGAAGTCTTTCGGTTGCGTGTGGAACCATTCCAAAACCTCTTTCTTCACTTCGTCTGACTGAAACCTGCGGCCTATCAGATGTTTCTTGAGATCCCCAAACACGTGAAAGTCACATTGGGATAAGTCAGGGTTGTAAAGTGGATGCTGCATTGCTTCCCAGTTGAACTTTTTGATGAGGTCTACCGTTGCTTTCGAGGTCTGAGGACGCGCCTTGTCGTGGAGAAGAAGACTCCTTCTGTAAGAAGTGCAAGACACGTGCATTTGTAAGAAGTCCATATCGTGCTGTGTTAACTGTCGTGCCTTTTTAAGGAAAGTCCAGCAAAATCGGGCCCTTGCGATTCAAAAACACGGTCAACATCACCCTCCCTGTGCTCTTTGCGATGACTTTTGATTTTTTTGGGGGTTTTGTTGTTTGGACGAAGCGATCACTTGCAGAGCTTCGAAGTGTGAGCTATCATTCTTTCCCATGTAGGGTTTCGCAATTGTTGAAAACAAAATTGTTGAGCTATTGTTGAGCTATCATTCTTACGACCCTACACATCATTTTTTTTTTTCCTACACAAATTTTCGTTTTCATTCATACGACCCTTATAATTTAAGATCTAACGAAAGATCCTTTAGTTTCCTTTTGCTTGAGGCTGACATTGAATAATAAAATTGGATAACTGCTCTGCATTGTAGCAATGACAAAATTAATTTTGAAACGATCAGTGTCATCGTTTCAAGTGTCGATCGTGTTATCGACATAGTTTCCAGTGTCGATATTGCACCTGTTTAAATACAGATTTGAGCGCCATTCGATTTCAGATCTAGAATAGCTGAACCAATCAGAATTCGCGAATCAGATTTCCCACCAGTTTGAAAGCACGTGATTCAGATTTCATGCTAATCTCGAAGCCATGTGACAGAACAAATCACGTTTATCTTTTGACAGAAGCAATCACATATCCTGCTGATGTAACAAATGAAATGACTTTGAAAATTATTTTATTTAACTCTACACTTCTTGGCCCCAACAACTTCGTATTAACGAGAATTGAGTGTATATTTTTCAACAACGTGAAGCATTCCATGACGTAATTTCACCCCCATCCAATAGCGTGCCTCCGAACACAAGTGAGGCTTCATCTTTCTCCCCTGCTTGACGTTTTATGTAAACAAAAATGGCGGATGGTTCTTCTGAGCATTCGTTGCTTCAACAGTAGTCGGTAAGAAAAGATAACAGTTTTGGAACTTGTGTGCACACAGAGATTAACGTTAAAATTGTCCCTAAAAAGACTCTTTTTCAATAAAATTATGAAATTTTCCTTCATATAATCCGTATTTTAATACAAATATGTTCGTATAAAGCGGAAAAATTTATATAAAAATTGCTTTCTCGGGAACAGGCCACAAAATGTCTTCATATTAACCGGAATTACTATTAACTGGTTTCGTAATAATGAGAATTGACTGTGTCTTTTTTTATTTACACTCCGATAAATATTTCTGCCTACTGCTAGAAAATAAATGTAGGGGTTGAAATATACAAGCAGTTTGAGATATCTTGCTGCATAATATAATTATTTATAAGATCAGATATACATTGCTAATCATTATGAGAGCAGCATGTTATACATATTATTTTATTAAATATCTAATGGTTGCATGTGGCTAATATCAAACAGATAAATTGAAAGAAGGGTTTCTGTTTTGAAAGGATATTAAAAAAAATTGGCTATAAAATGTCAAAAGTTTAAACACTATTGAGTATTAATCTTCAAGCTGTGCGCAACCCATGATAATTCTCATATAGATGCCAAAAATGGCTTACAGCGGTTCAATATGTTTAGTGCAGGAAGTGTCACTAGCACAACTCTCCCTGACATTTAATCAAAATCTACTAATATCCTCATTCACAAGTTAGAGAAGCAGAATTGAGCCTAGTTGATTGCTGATATTTTGGAAAACAATAAATAGCTCTTACGCCCAAACATTCTGACCGCCTGTGAATTGACACATGTGAATATGAAGTGGATATGTGGATAACCTCTGATATGCATGAGCATGTATTCTGAAAAGAAGCACATAGCCTTGAAATCTGTAAAGATATTGATGTAGAAGCTCATACTGGTAGAGTAAGACCCCAACTTATGTCACTAATTGGTTCCTGGAAAGCGTGACGTAAGTCAAAACGACATAATTCGAAACATCATTTCCTATAACACCACAATCTATGTGTGTTAATAAACAATTGTACTTAAATATTCATCTGACCAAAAATAGAGAAGCGCATGCTTATGTCTGTTTAAGGAAAAAAATATATCCAAGAAGCTTATTTTGTATTCCTTATTTAAAAAAAATAGTTAGAGAATAGAAGCTTGACTTTTTTCGGTATTTTATCGTCTGTATTACTGAAACAAACTTCTTATTCCTCTATTTACATGAAAACTGCATTTAGGGTCGTGATCATTCTCTTGAAAAATAGCCATAGCAGTTTCCAGATAGTTAAAAGCATCAGAAAGCATTGCTCGTGTCAGCCCTTTGGCTCGCACTCCCTTGTCTTCTTCAGCAGAACATCTTTTTCTAAAACTTCCTCCTCTACCATCACGACATCTTCATTAGAAAGATCATCTGAAGACTAATTAACATGATGGGCTTAGCAGTGGCCATTGGCTTAGAGCTTTTTTTTATCATAATTGGCTAGTTTGCAGGATGATTCACAATAATAACCGAACAGTGTTGCATTTTTTATAATTTTTTTGGGGGGGGAAAGGAAATCGCATTTTTGGTGTAACTGTAAACAAGCGTCATAACACCGAAACAGTGGTGGAAATTTATAAATGACATAAGTGTGAAACAACGTAAGTCGGGGTCTTACTATATTAAAGATTTATACTCGATGTTTTTCAGATGCTGATTTTAAAATAGCTCTTTAATGCTTAAATATATACAGAATATGTCATGAAGATATTTTTTTAATAATTCCTTTTATTTTGTCTAATAGTTATTTTATAGATACCCTGTTAAATCATCCAAATTTGTTTGGTTCTCATTAAATCAGCAGATCTAATTAACCATTATTTTTATATATTTCGATATATTTTGAATGCCATCTAATTAAATCTAATTATTTATCAAGTGGATTTAATGACTGTTCACTTCAGCAATTCTTAAAAAGAACCATAGCTCTACCAACACCATCTAGTTAAAGAATTTCTGATGTCATCAAAATAAGGCAGGGGTTGTGCTAAACAGGTATGGCAGGCAGCCCCCTAGCTGATGCTCCACAAGTGCTGATAGGGGTCATTCAAGTATTACATCACGTTGCTAGGGGGGGGGGGGTTGTCATTCTGTGACGATTTGTAACGAGGGGGAGGGAGGAGGATCAAACACTGTGTCGTGTCACGTCACGGTCACTTCAGAGGCAGTCCAGAGTCTAGGAATGGGGAGTCCGTATGTTTTTTTTATTCCAAGTCCCAGTAAAGCCCCTGCAAATAAGTCATGATCTTTCTTGACGGATCAGCAATTTTGTTCACCGTTTCGAAGCTCATTGAGAAAAATGCCAAATCGCTTTTTACTTCCTCCAGTGCCCATTTTCTAGAATGATACAGGACTCAACAACATAACAGAAGGTAATGGAAAATATCCATCTATTTTTAAAAGTAGCATTTTGCAAAACACTTTGTTAAAAGAAAATCCATTATTTGTTGAATTTAATGAAATACCATACGACATAGCATTCCCATCACTGAAAAATGAAACAAGAAAAAGAATTTGTAGTGAGCGCATATCATGCCTCACTTAGTTGAGGCGTCATCAAAAGAGCTGTGGCATAGTTCCCGTTATGCCAAAAATACGGCCATCTCATGGTGTGAGAAAACAATATGAAGTTTTAGCCATAATGAACATCAATGAAAAGCTGAGGCCAACGAGATAACAAGGCCTGGAAGCGAAAAAGTCACCTGACCAACTGGATGCTAGCAACAATCCAATCTTCATTGTCTCCATCTTGGACGTTAACAATCAGTGTTTTTTCTTTTGTTGGAAACAATGAAGGTTGGATTGTTGCTAGCACGCAGATGGTCAGGTGACTTTTTCGATTCCAGGCCTTGTTTCTCTTTGGCCTCGATGAAAAGCAATATGACTTGGAATGGATCGATGAGCAGTTCGTTGGTAAGGAAAAAAAAATAATCCCAATTATTGAAAATAGTGAAAATGTAAATTTAATCCAATTTAGAATGTCCCTTGGAATAAAAAAAAGTAATCTATTAGAAATAATGGAAAATTGTATAATGATTATAAAGTAGTTTATTTCTATATAATATTTTAAATAAGGGGGGGGGGAGGGGGTAAGAGTTTTGTGATGTCACGTTAAGGGGGAGTCAGTCAAGGCGTGTGTGACGGAATGTGATGTGGGGGGGGGGGGGTATGAAAATGGTAAAAATCAGCGTGACGTAATACTTGAATGACCCCATAGGATAACCAAGGGGGTGTTTGTTTATTGTGATGAAAGCAACTACCGTAACTACAAAATATGTTTATTCAACTGCGCACAATTTTCAATTAAAAGATTTGAAATATTGCATTCCATCAACAACCAGAGCATGTTAAAGTTTTTTGAAAGCATGGAAATTCAAAAAACCAAAACTGAGTTCTCATTGAATGAAGATTATAGACCGGGCCCCCCCCCCCCCCTGATAACACAGATTAACTCAAGATCTACACAAAAGAAAAGAAGGAAGCCCCTGTCCACACTAGGAGCACTCTAACCACTTGATTGGCTGATTATATTCTACTCGATTTTTATTCTATTTCCTCCTCATTTCATTTCAAACCAAGGCTGAAGTGATGGCAACATAGATGCCGAAATGTACATCTCTTGTAAAATATGTTGTGGTAAAAGAGGTATTTTATAGTTACGTTTTGCTCAAATTGATCAAATTTGTATTTACAGTTTGTATATTACAAATTCACATTTTAACTGTTAAATCTGTGTTACATTTTAAGATATTACATACTATTATACGTGTATTATGTTACGAGTTTTTTGTGAAAAAAAAAATCGTTTTCCTTTGTTTTAGTTTTTGCGTGTTAATCTTAAACCCTTTTGTGTTTTCTTTGTAGGCTTTTCCCCTGTTTTAAGCCTTCTTCAGTTTTTGTGTTAATTTTTTTTGTTGTGTTCTTCTCTCGCGGGTGTGTGGTTTGCTTCCGCGTACGTGTTATTTTGTTAGGCACGTGTTTTAATTTTTTCCTGCTTGTGTTTTGGTTTGCTTAGAATCAGTTCACGGTTGGTGGCTCAACTAGCTACTTGGGCGCAGCGAAATCGCTTGTTGGGAGTCGATGTATCCTCACCTTTGGATTCAACATTGAAATGGAAATTGTTTTATTGTCCTTTGATTATTGAGAGTTTCGTACTGTTTGGCTTAGGTAGTTTTTTCGAGCGCAAAGATGACTAGCCCCGATCATTGACACTGTGTTTTTTCATCTTTCCTAGCAGCATTATGGCTTTGCTAAGAGTGCTCGGGTTCAGCAGTGGCTACCAGCTTCAACGTATCTCCGTCCCCGAATGGATCGAAACCAGGTGCCTACATTCTTCATCCGATGTCCCCTTTGCTCTGCCATGATGTCGTGTACTGTAATTGATTTATTTTTTCATCCACGCCGGTGCTGCCATTGCTCTCTTCTGAGGTATCCAGCCCAGGTCTGGTTTAGGTTAAGCTTATCCTTGCTTTTGTACTAATATTTATTCAACCCTCACTTTCTTTTTTACCTTTTATTATTAGTATTAGTGCTCTTTTATTTTTACTCTCCCCGGGATATTGCTTGCCTTCTTTCTGTTTTGGATTATTTTCCTTTTCCAGGTGCCTCGAACTCACCCAATCTTCATCTTTCTGGACCATTGTTCACTACGTTTGTGCCGTCATCGTGTTCGTCGGACTTCCCTCCCGTCTTTCAGTGATTTTGTGAGCCTTTTGTAGTTTCCTTCATTCCAGAGCTGCTATGTTCCCTTTCACCGCTTCATGTGTCTTCTTTTTATTTGTTGTCCTCAAGCGAATTATTCTGTATATCTTTTGACTTTCTTTTCTTTTATTTCCCAACGAGTCTCATTGCCCTATTTTTGTACTTATTTCTTTTTTATTATATAAATTAATGGAGAGAGTTATTTGGATTGGAGGCTTATTTTTTCGTGGGGAATTTATTTTAGTCAGTCTTTCTGTTATTTTTTGGGGACTTTAAAAGGCAATTTGGGCAGGGTATATCTCTTGGGGTTTCCTTGTATGTAACGGCCCGTATCATTTTTTTTTTTTTTTCAGTTGCATTAGTTTTTTTCCAAACAAATCTCTTCATTTATTGTCTTCTGAGTTTTTTTTTATGGTGAGTTTAGTTCTGTGGTGATAGTGTTTTAGATAATCTTTGTTGCATTTTCTCTTTCCCTTATTTACCCTTGCTCTGAGTTATGTTTAGCATATTTTTAGCTTGTAGGTATGTTTTTTTCCCTAGTTTTTTTGGTCATTGGCTCAACTAGCTGCTTGGGTGCAGCGAAATCGCGTGTTGGGAGCTGATGTATCCTCACCTTTGGATTCAACATTGAAAATGGAAATTGTTGTATTGTCCTTTGACTATTGCGAGCTTCGTACTGTTTGGCTTAGACAGTTTTTTCGAGTGCAGAGATGACTAGCCCTCATCATTGAAACTTTGTGTTTTTCATCTTGCCTAACAGCTTTATGGCTTTGCTTAGAGTTCTCCATCTTCCCGAGCACGTGTGCGCCGTGAGTGCCCAGGTTCAGCAGTGGCTACCAGCTTCAACATTTCTCCGTCCCCGAACGGATTCGAACCGGGTGCCAGCATTTTTCGTCCTGTGTTCCCTTTGCTCTGCCATGATGTCGTGTACTGTAGTTGATTTATTTTTTCATCAATGCTGGTGTCGCCTTTGTTCTCTTCTGAGGTATCCTGCTCATGTCTAATTTAGACGAAGCTTACCCTTGCTTTCGTACTAATACAGGGTGATTCAGTCAATTTCTGACCATTTCACTCGAATGATGTGCATTAGGGATAAACAACTGAAAGAATATGAGCACCATATCGAATTTCTAAATAGTTGGAGTTTGTATTGTTGCAACGGCGCTGCATGAAAATCGTATTGTTGAAAAATGGCGCACGCTTTATCAACAGAGCAGAAATGCAAGGTTGTCGAATGGTATTTCGAGACAAAATCACCTGTAACCGTGCAAAGAAAGTTCCGGAAGGAGTATAAGTATCGAGACGCACCAGGCAGGCAAGCAATCATGGATTTTGTCAAGCAATTTCGTGCCACTGGATGTGTTAAAAGCAAGAAAAAAGGCGGGAGCGAAGCTCGTGTTCGAACGACCGAAGTTGTCGAAAATGTTCGCACAAGGTTGGTCGATTCCCCTACCAAAAAATCTGTTCGCCGCCTATCCATTGAAGAAGGGCTGTCGTATACCACGATTTGGCGAATTTTGAGAAAGGATTTACACCTGTTCCCGTATAAGATCCATGTTTATCAGGAGTTAACAGACACTGGAAGACAGAAGCGACAACAATTTGCGATGGAGTTTGGAGCAGAAATGGAAGCCAATGAGGACATTGTGGACAACCTGTGGGTGTCAGACGAGGCCTTCTTCCATGTGTCAGGGACGTTAATAAACACAACGTTCGTTTTTGGGGTTCCAGCACCCTCACGAGATCCATAAGTCACCTCTTCATCCAAGAAAGGTTATGGCTTGTTGCGCAATTTCCAAAAGAGGCATCATTGGTCCGTTCTTTTTTGAGGGCACCGTAACGTCACAGGCTTACCTTAACATGTTGGAAACCTTTTTCATCCCCGAGCTTCGACATCAATGGTTTCAACAAGATGGGGCTAGGCCTCACACCACTAATGAAGTGCTAAACTTTCTCAATCAGAAATTCGGAAATCGTGTCATTTCGAACAGGTTTCCAGATCGATTCAGGGGTGGCTTTCTTTGGCCCCCTACGAGTCCTGACCTAAACCTATGTGATTTTTATCTCTGGGGGTTCCTTAAAGACAGTGTGTTCACTACAGCACCACGAACCCTAGACCAGCTGCGACAAAGCATCGTGGACTGCTGCACCCTTGTGGATGCAGAAATCCTGGATAGAGTTATGAACAACTTCACCATTTGGCTGCGAGCAGTGGTTCGTGGTGGCCACATTGAGCATATCATGAAGACTTTTCCACGGGAATAAAAACTCCGAACTGCCTAAAATATCATACTGATATGCTAAGTTTGTAAACATTAATGGGTCAATAAATCATAGTACTGAAATGGTCAGAAATTGATTGAATCACCCTGTATTTATTTAACCTTCTCTTTCTTTTTTTATTAATATTAATGCTCTTTTATTTTTATCTTCCCCAGGGTATTGCTTGCCTTCTCCTTTCTGTTTTGGATTATTTTTCTTTCCCAGGTGCCTCAGACTCATTGTCTTTGTGGACCGCTGTTTGCTACATTTGCACCGTCATTGTGTTCGTCGGACTTCCCTCCCGTCTTCCAGTGATTTTGTGTGTCTTTCGTCGTTTCCTTCATTCCTAAGCTGCTGTGTTCCCTTTCGCTGCTTCGTGTGTCTTCTTCTTTTTATTTGTCGTCCTCAAGCGAATTATTCTGCATATCTTTTGACTTTCTTTTCTTTTATTTCCCAACGAATCTCATTGCCTTATTTTTGTACTTATTTCTTTTTTATTGTATCAGTAAAGGGAGAGATTTATTTGGATTGGAGTCTTATTCTTCATTGGGGAATTTGTTTTAGTCAGTCTTTCTGTTATTTTTTGGGGACTTTAAAAGGTAATTTGGCAGGGTGTATCTCTTGGGTTTCCTTGTATGTAAAAGCCCGTATCAAAGGGGTTTTTCCTCATTACAATTAATACATTGCAGGCCTATCAATTTCAACGATGGTCTCTTTGTCTTTATCAAAATATCATTCTATCATCCACTTATGCATTAAATGGAAGATTCCTACCTGGGGCACTGTTAAAATTATAGGCAATCTAATGAAAAATGACAATGTCCCTAATACTTATCAATTTAAAGGAAATGATAAGAGCTTTATGAATACTAACCACCCTTGCCATTTTATCAGTGACTAACCAGAGGAAAGGCGAAAAACCAGGTTTCTTCTCCTTGAAGTTCATATAATCCTTGAAATAACTTTTCCCTACAACACCTTAAAATTGTCGAATAACATGCCATTCAACGTTCGCCATTCAATCATATTCTGCAATGCTCAAACATATTATAATGAGCTATAGTATTTTTCATAAAAGAAGACCAACAAAACGAACCAATCAGAATTGGCTGCTTATCGCTTAGTTATTCCGTTCATTGCTCCACGCTCTCGTGCTTCAGAGCTACACACATTTCAATAAATTTTCCTTTACATGGAGTAGATTAAATATTTATAAAACTCTTATTAATTTGTTTACTTAAAAATATCACAATGTGGAAATTTACAAACAATTAGAATTAGCATTATAACATTAAGAATTAGCATTCTCTCTTATGTCAGGAGAAAGTAATGAATCAACAGTAATGTACTTGCATCTGATTGGTTTCCACTCTGACCCGAACAAAGGTCAACGGTCTTCTTTCATGAAAAATACTATAAGTCACTCTTTTATTGATTTAAATGTTAATAATTTTTTGTCCCATCAGTAGGATAACATAGTTTAGGCATGACAAAGGTGTTCTTTCATAGGAATGCATTATCAAATAAATAAATACCAACAAAAGGCAAGCAATCAAGTAATCGTGCTGGCAGCTTGCAGGCATTAAAAACTCTGTCCACCCTAACTTTGTGGGAGATATAAAAAAAAAACATGTGCTGAAGCAGATTCCATTGGCTGATTTGAACCTTACAACTTCCATGTCCCAGGCTGTACACCAGTGCTCCCACTAATAGCAAATTTATCTCGGATTTTACTCTAGATTTGAGAGAATTACCTTAAAATTCAATCATTATTACCATAAAAATTACTGTGCCCCTTAAGAAGAAATTCAGCGGTGTAAGGTCTGGAGAGTGTGCTGGAAACTCCATTGGCCCCCTGTGTGGCCCCCTGGATCAAAATCTGCGGTGTGTTAGAGAAATCCCACTGAACACTTTGATACGATGTATGGAATCAGTGGTGACTTGTACCAAAATCACTTCTACTCCTGGAGTAGAAGTGATTTTGCTAGTACTCAGAAATGTGTTGATGCTGAAGGCCACCATTTTGAATTAGGGCCTTGATTTGAAAAAAAAAAAACTACAACTAGTTAAATGTAAAAAATTACATAGTAAAAAAAAAATGAGACAGCTAACTACAAAGCCAAGACAAGATCACAGCCACACCACGTTGCCAAGCACGTTGTACACACTGTTTGTTTTGTGTATAGCGTGTCTACGCATATAGCACTTTCAGGTTTTCGTGAAACTCGATTCACTTTCTACAGTCCCCTACTTTGGGTGAGAAATAGGAAAGCCTGGCTGGGTTATGTCCTCGGTTACGTCATAAAATAGCCCCCCTAATCATTGCCTCAAATATTTCTCTAAAATAGACTCATTACCTTGGAATTACCTTAAAAATTACACTAAATATCCCGTAATTACCTTAAACTAAAGTAATTACTTAAAAGTGGGAATGCTGCTGTACACGAAAATGTTTGCAAAACGGCTTAAAGAATCTTATAATATCTATTATTTAAAGGACAACTCTACACAAAAAAATCGATACAATTTCTGTTTATGTACAAAAAAACAATGCATATAGTAAAAAAGCACGTGTTCATCCACATGTGACACAAAGGAAAGGGGAAGGAAGTGTTGCACAGCACAACACAAATCCTAAAAGGCACAACACAAATCACATTTTTAGCATTCCTATGATGATATCAGAAGTGTGATACATCTCTGTGTGCAGGCATCCTTTATCTAGATGGTGTTGGCTCTACAGCCCTAGAACATATACAATATTTGTACAGGTCTGCACAAACAAATCCGAAATTAATATCTTATTGCATAAGACCATTTTGAGGATCAAGTTTTCTTACTTATATGGAATATATGGTTTTATTTTATATTATTTTAATGTAAAAGTAATAAGCAAAAAGTGGTATCCAGCAACTGAAGTTTACTAATAGAGTTATAAAATCCAAGTAGAAAATTTATTTTGTCACCAGTCCTTTAAAATGTTCTTAATTAGCAGAGGATACAGTTCATTGTGTGTTTGACAGCACATAAATATAGGGTGTTTCTAAATGATCTATACAAACTTTCAGGGACCAAAACAAGAACAAAATATCATATGAACATGGGGGGTTGAAAAGAAAGTGAACACTCTTTAATGCCATTGTAGCATCCTTTTAAATTGTAAATGACTTCCCCAGTATAAAAGTACTTGAACTTAACCAATATATTGTTTAATTATCCCAGTCTGAAGTTTAATTTTGGCCTGCTTAATTAAGACTTTATTTAATGCTTAAGAGGGCCAATGACTGAATGTCATTATTCAGTAACAAAAGAAATAAAAATTTAAACACCTGAGATATTGGATGTATTAAATCCTCATAGACCATTCTTCAGTTATTCAATACAAATTTAAATTTCTTAATACTTACTAAATTTTGACCTGTAGCTACTGGGTCACCTAATTTTTCAAACAGTTCTGGTGCACATAACTGAGGAGAAATAAAATAAAATGTTATCCTACCTAGAATATATTCAAAACAAAACATCTTTTATAAAAACTGAAATTAATTTTCAAAATTACTGACTTCTAAGCATTTGTCAGACCAATCTCTTGTTTGAATATTCAGAAGATTCATCCCAGATGCATCACTATAATCAATAGGTGCATAATCACCAAGGAAAAGAGAAGCTATAAAGCTGCTCACCAATGAGATTCGCTATATAGGTTAAAAATAAATGAATTTATATGTAAAAAATAAATGAGTGAATAAAAGAAATCAAAATGGAAAGGAAAAACAAATCAATGTCAAATCCCATTTGTTTGTTTGTTTATTTATTTATTTATTTATTTAATCTAAAGGAAGATACAATTCTTCTACCCAAGACCAGTATGGTGGGGTGGACGAAGTAGGTCCCTGGATGGGGAGCAAAAAAACAATGTTTGATGATTAAAAGTTAAATTTTAAGGAGGGAAAGGGCGAGGAAAAGGAGGGAAAAGTTAGTTTGGTGGGAATGTTAAAAAATATTTCTTTAGGCGGGATTTGAAAGTGGCAGTTGTAATATTAGGAACAGAAATAATAAAAACAATGCAGTTAATACAAGAAAACTTAACAACAAAGATAGGTGATTAATGAAACAGCAATATCAATCCCATATACTGTAATTAGGAGACAGCTAAAGATTATTAACGAAATAAATTAAGGCCTTACAATACTGCATTATAGTGGAAACGACGACTAGTTTCGGCTTTATTAGCTGCCTTTATCATGTCTACATAAGAAAGGGGTTTAAACAGCTTTATATGCACAAGATCTGGTATGAATAAGGTAAACAAACTGTATGATTGGTCATGGATTACATAATACAAAATAAACTAGCTAACTGCTTGATTCGACAATTCGTCTAATTGGTCGATAAATTACATAGAAAATGGCTAAATTATCTAACTGGATGACAAATTTTTTGATTGGTTGACAAACGTTCGGGTTACTAACGGAAATTAAACAAATTTAACGAATAATTTTATAATTTTTTTTTGACTGTAGGACTGTCTATGACATAACAAGAATGATTTACAAGTGTTATGGGCTAATGACGAAAAAATACATGAATAACAAATTATTCTGAATGGTTGTTAAAAATTACTATAAGAAATTATCAATAATGCCCAAAAAAGGGTAAATATCAAAGTCTTGCTGCGAATTCAGGATGGATTTCTTCTTTTTTGGGTCGTTCACGTATTTGTAGATTTCTATCTCTTCTAATATAGTGGTATTTCTTGGATTGTTGGAATACCGTAGGACTTCTGTCACTTCGTCAATTGACCTGGGTGAGTGGTTTTCTTTCGTTAGATGCTCAGCATAGTTAGATTTTCTGTCGTTTTTGGTCTTTAAACCTTGTTCAGAAAGAGCAATTAGTCATTCTTATGTAAAATATAGGACATGATACACATTTCAGGAGTTAAAGCCGCTTGTATTGAAGTTATTAGGAGGGGGAGGGGGAGGGGGGGAGAGGCTTTTCTTGAATAGTTGGCGACATTGAATAACATTCTGTCGACCATATGTCGGAATGCTCCGATCTTGTGGGCTTTTGGATGGGTAGATGAGGCGTGAATGAGGGCAGCGTTCCGACATATGGCCGACAGAATGTTATCAATCTCCATGAACAAAATAAACTAAGATAATGAAGTCAAAACAATCCAATCCTTAGCCATCCTCAATGGATACCCTCCCAGTCTAGTCTAGTCTACTCTCTCATTAAGGATCGAAAGACATGCTACCGAGGCCCCCGAATATCACTAAGAAATGGGTCTCCTTTTCTTTTACTGGGGAATCCATATACCTACTCGTCAAACTGTTTTCCAATTTGGGACTAAACATCGCATTTCGCACTGTCTCTAGCACCCGCCAACTATTCAAGAAAAGCCTCTCCCCCTCCCCCTCCTAATAACTTCGACACAAGCGGCGTATACCTCCTAAAATGTGCATCATGTCCTAAATTTTACATAGGGATGTCTAATCGGTCTTTCAGAACAAGCTTTAAAGAACACATCCAGTCATACCATAAAAACGACGGAAAATCTAACTATGCTGAGCATCTAATGAAAGAAAACCACCCACCCAGGTCAATTGACGAAGTGACAGAAGTCCTAAGGTATTCCAACAATCCAAGAAATACCCCTAAATTAAAAAGAGATAGAAATCTACAAATCCGTGAACAACCCAAAAAAGAAGAAATCCATCCTGAATTCAAAACAAGACTTTGATATTTACCCTTTATTACGCATGATTGATAATTTCTTATAGTAATTTTTATACAACCATTCAGAATAATTTGTTATTCATGTATTTTTCGTCATTAGCCCATAACGCTTGTAAATCATTCTTGTTATCTCAGACAGTCCTCCAGTCAAAAAAAAAAAAAAAATTATAAAATTCTTCATATTTAGTGGATCGTACTAATGAACAGATTAAAAGTGCAAAACTCTTTAACCACAACTAAAACAGGCACAAAACAAGAAACAAAACAAAAAGAATGAAAAAAACAATACAACCTGTAAACAACTCTCAAACATAGACTCTCCGACGTACCAGGTCTCTAAGTTTGTAGCCCAATTTTTAAAAACCTTGAAACTATCAGAATTCGATAGTTCAGTTACCAACAGTTTAGATTTAGTCAGTAAAATTAAAAATAAGGTCTTAAAAGAAGGGGAAATACTTGCGTCTTTCGACATTATCTTTTTGTTCCCCAATATCCCAATTCCAGAAACCATTAATTTTCTGAAAAATATTTTGAAGATGAATCAGGTTCCTAAAAATATTGCAGGAGAATGTTTAGAATTAGTTAATTTATGCGTTGATAACAACATCTTTAGGTACAAAGGCCAAGTTTATAAAATGATTGGGGGCACTCCTATGGGATTTTGTTTAAGCCTTATTTAGGCGGAAATTTCATAAAAAATTTTGAGGAATAATAGTTTAAAATCTTCTGATTTCTACTTTCCAGACACCTGGTACAGGTATGTAGATGATGTATTCACGATCTTTGATACCACCAAATGTGACATGGTTCGTTCGTCCAACACATCAATGGATTCTTTCCATCAATACAATTCATGGTCGAGACTGAAAACAATCAGTGCAAGATTGTTTAGATTTAAAGAGTCGCTATCCTAGAAAACCTACAAATAGTTTAAACTACATACCTAGTGGTACCGGTCATCCCTGAAACCAGAAACTTTCAGCTTTCATCTATATGATGGATAGAGCATTGAATATTCCATTGAGGCCGTCCAAATTTAAAAAAGAAATAGCCATTATTCAAAAAACGGCCAACAAAAACGGGTATAGGTCCAAGATTATTTTAGATTTAGTTAGAAAAAGAAGGTTTAAAAAGTTTTTAGCAGAAGTAACTATTTTTAAAAGAACACAGATAAACAAAAAATCATTTCCTTGCCCTATAACAAGGCTCTTATAAGCAGAGTAAGCTCAATACTTAAGCCCTTTAACTTCTCTCTCGCATTCAGCAATCCAGGTCAAATGAAGCAACTACTGGGAAATCCTAAGGACCAGATCCCACCACTGCAAAAATCAGGCATCTACCAGGCTCAATGTACCCAATGCCCTATGATGTACAAAGGGCAGACGTCCCAAAGTATAGAAACAAGATTCAAAGAGCATTTGTCCCACACAAGAATTGGCAGAGGCAAACTGTCTGCCATCGCGAAGCATTCCCTGAATACGGGTCACGAATTTCAGATATATAGTGTGAAATTAATTAAATCGGTCAATAAAAAATACTTCTTGGATTCTTACGAAAGCTTGGCTATAAATAAAACGAAAAAGCAGTTACTGTTAAATTCGGACAGTGGTCCCATTGGAGAATCTAGTTTGATCCAATGGGTGGCCCAGTTACCAAAACGGTGATCACGTTTCTGTGGTTTTTGGTTTCTATTGGTTCACTATATATACCTTGCTAATTCAATAAACAAGTCAGTTCTCTCAAGAAATCTCCTGAGGTTCTCCTTGTCTGCTGAAGATGAAAGCAAAGCTTTCGAAAGACGTTTACAGGTTGTATGGTTTTTTCATTCTTTTTGTTTTATTTCTTGTTTTTGCCTTTTTTAGTTGTGGTTAAAGAGTTTTGCACTTTTAATCTGTTCATAAAATTATACGTTAAATTTGTTTAATTTCCGTGAGTAACCCGAACGTTTACCAACTAATCAAAAAATCTCTGTGTGTATCTCTGTGAGTAACCCGACCGAAGTGAAACTTCAAGTGCATGATAATAGTCAGTGAACACAAGAACAGATGAAGGAACAGAAGTGCATGATAATACCCCCTCCCCCTTTCATCTATTTTCTTGGTGAAAAACATTGGACGATGTAATTAGTGAAAAGGATTAGTTACTAATAATGATTAAAAAACAATAATTTAAAACATGAAAGATTTATTTAAAAAATCAAAGTATTTTATACAAATACAAGTTTATGATCTAGCAATAGCACAGTGTCTTATTTTAAATGTTAAAATTGTTACAAACGCTTTATAGGAATACTAGTATTAAAGCCAGTCGTATGATGGGTGCTACAGTAGGCGAATCTGAAAATTCAATTTTAATTAAGAAATATCGTCTGTAATTGGATCGGTAATTGATCCGACTGCCAATAATGAAAAAAAATTGCTATCAATATGAAAGCGATATTGTCAGAATAGTTGAAGAATATGTTCTTACTTACTTTTCAAAACTGCTTATCGTTTTGGGTCACGGGGACAGGAACCCTATGAAGGATCTCTAGCACTCATGATCTTCCGCTATCAGGTGCGTGTCCTCAAGCGACACGAACTCAGATTTTCCATGTTGTCTAGCCACCTCATTCTATGCCGGCCCCTTGGTATCTTACATAACCACTGGCAAGGAAAAAAACAACTGCCTACACCTGTTTGTAGCATCACGTGGCCATAGCAAAGCTACAGAGAACTCAGTGCGATGAAGTAGCGGCTCAACGCCTAAACATTTATTGTGCTGCTGTGCAGTCTATGCAGTAAGGTAACACCTACCACGCCTCTCAGGATTCTTATTTCTGCCGCTAGAAAGAGATTCCTGACCTGCCGCTAGCATACGCGATCACACTCTTTCATCTTATTACCTGAGATGAGCATGGGGAGAAAGATAGATTTGAAAACAGAGATTGGCTTTCTTCCCTAGTTCGTGTTGTTATTACAGATCGCCACAATTCGCATATGACAAAGCTTGCATTCCGATCCCAGCATCCAATAAATAATGTTACTATGTTAATGCTTATGATCTTATTCGAAAGCCCGTCGTACGACAGTTGCCACAACAGTGTAAACTATAAATTCAATTTTATTTTTGAAAAATCATCTGTGAAAGGATTGTCAAAAGTAAAAATCTCGCCGTCACTATGAAAGCGAGACTTTCACAATGTTACAAATTCACTACTGTCAATTTCACAGTGATTAATCTAACACAGAAGAACATCTACAACTGTTAAATGTAAACTTTGGTCTTTAGTGAAACTGGCATGTTGGGCTCGTTTTTTTTTCCTGCTTTTTTGGCATTTCTATCTCTTATTGCTATCATTTTCTTAGCAGATCGTTTTGGGGATATATTGCACGATTACTATATATTAAAACAAAAAAATTAATTATATTCATTAATATATAAGAGAGGAGGAGTGATTTTTTTTATATACATTAATGTCGAACATTATTATTCACTTCATTATACGAGGGCGACCTGAAAAGTTTCCGGAATCGGCAAGAGATGGCGCAAGAAGGTTGAAGTGGATTTATTGGGCGGGAAGGGCAACAGTTTTCACAGCAACTGTCAAAATTTCAGACGTCGACTGTCAATAGTAGTTTTTTAAGAGTGTCTTTTGTGCAGCAAGTCAGGTGGTTTCGCAAAAATAGATAAAATCAAATTTCGTGCAGTGATAAAACACTTCTGGATGGCCGGGAAAAAGGTCACGGAAATCCAAATTATTTTGCTAGACGTTCATGGCGGAGCTACTCCATCATTTTGGACCATCAGCTTCTGGGTGAGCGAGTTCAAACGTGGCCGCACAAGTGACGAATCACGCAGTGGATGCCCAAAAACCGCTACCACCGATGAAATGGTTGACAAGATTCATGATGTTGTGTTAGCCAATCGCCGATTGAAGCTGAAAGAGATAGCAGAGACAACAGACATCTCAGAAGAACGCGTTGGCCATATCCTACACGAAATTTTGGGAATCAAAAAGCTTTCCGCACGATGGGTACCGCGTTTGATCACACCAGAGCAAAAACGATAATGTTACTATGTTAATGCTTATGATCTTATTCGAAAGCCCGTCGTACGACAGTTGCCACAAGAGTGTAAACTATAAATTCAATTTTATTTAATGATTCTACGCAATCCAAGGGATTTTTTCATGCGTTTCGTAACTGTGGATGAGACTTGGATCCACCACTACACACCAGAGACCAAGGAACAGTTGAAGCAGTGTACTTTTCCGGGCGAATCAGCTCCGAAGAAAGCAAAGACCGTTCCATCGGCCGGAAAGGTCATAGCGACCAGTTTTTGGGATTCCCAAGGTGTGATCCTCATCGACTATCTGCGGAAGGGAAGGACGATCACGGGGCAATACTACAGCGATTTATTGACCCGATTCGATACAGTATTGAAGGAGAAACGGCCTCGTTTGCAGCGGAAAAAAGTTCTTTTTCACCACGACAATGCACCAGCTCATTCATCCCACATCGTCGTGTCCAAATTGAATGAGTTGCGCTACGAATTAGTCTCTCATCCTACATATTCACCGGACCTAGCCCCCCAGTGATTTTTTCCTATTCCCAAACCTGAAAAAAATCGCTGGCAGGAAAGAGATTTGCCTCAAATGAGGAGGCAATTGCCACTACAGTTGGCTATTTTGCAGACCTCGAAACATCCTACTTTTCTGACGGCTTGAAGAAACTGGAGCACTGTTTGAAAAAGTGTATTGATCTTCGAGGAGACTACATCGAAAAATAAAAAACCACACCAATACCGTGTTTTTCTTGTCGATTTCGGAAACATTTCAGGTTGCCCTCATACTTTGGTCCTTCGACCAAACTGGTTAATGTCATTTTGACCCTGTTCCCGAAGAGATAGGGCACATACGCTTGTTAAAACTTTTACTTATTTTTGATACTCTCTCAGAATGTGACAGCATAATAAAAAAAAAAAGGAAAAAAGTGACAACGGAACGACCAGCTTTGTGAATACAGTTAACGATTTTTTAATTAATTAACATCGTTCTGGCAATGCAGTACCACACATTCTCAACTGGTTTTTATTAAAATTTAAATAAAAATTAAATTTAATTTAATAATTTAAAATATTTAAAATTACTTATTTTGGATTAATTTGATTTTTCTACTGTATTTAGTCTAGGCGAATTCTTTTTAATGATAATAGATATAGTAAAAAACGTAGCCAATGTCAGCTGCGAATAAAAAAACCTATGACATCATTATTTATTCGGAATTTAACAACCAATGTTTTATCGTTTGTTGGAAACAATAAAGGATGGATTGTTGCTAGGCACTATGGAAACGGGCCTGGAGCAGGAGGAGTTAGCATTTTATATATAAAATAAATAATGTTTTTATAATGTACTTTATTATACAATGAACTAAAATGTATACTTTTGACACTGAAACGAGGTCTCCAACAATACAATTAATCAAAAAATTATTAATAGGGAGAAAAAAAAAGTTGAAAATTCGAGTTACTGCATTGCCAGAATGATGTTAACAAAAAATGACATTACACGCGAGCATGCGGAATAACTTCATTAACTCAACAATCACTGAGCTTCGAATTTTACGGATAGTCTTCCAAATAAACAAATGTTTTATTCAAATAATTTATTAATTTGAAAACTACTTCACTTTCAAATTTTAAACTCAATTTTATCGATGAAGGCAAAGAGACGGAGGGTCGATCTTGGAAACATTCCTATTCTAATTTTCGATGGTCTATCCGAATCTGAAGTCAAATTCAAAAAAATCCGAAAAAAATGGCAACACCAAACGACCAACTGCACAAATCCGCTGTTCATCACCGCTTTGCATTATTTTATTAAAATTATTTTTGTTGCGGAGTGCTATGTGGTATAGTTACTGTATTTTTTGTTTTTTGCTATTTTGCAGATGTATATGGCGGATTTGATTCCAACTGCTGTTATTTACGAGCTCAAAAATTTCATACGCATCCTATAAACTTTTTAGCTTTCGTTTTATGTTTTTTTTTTTATTTTTGTTTTTTTTTTTTGGAATTGTGTCGTGTATTTTTATGAACACAAACAGAGTGATACAAACAGGAGAAGATGAAAACAATTATTTAATTGTTTCAATGATAAAGATACAATTTAAAGAAATGAAATGAGGCTAGTACATTCGGTAAAGATTTACAAATAAATGTCAGTCCACTTCCTTGGCCAATGCAGAGCTCAGTAAATCTGGCGAAGGACTTTGTGACTGTGAGCCCGTGTGAGTTTCGTTCGGTGGGGGAGGTGCTCTTGTGTGTGTGTATGGATTGCGTGTGTATAGGTGTGTATTTAGTTATTTGGTTTACAAGTGTTTAGATCGCATGATTGGTTTTCCTGATGGTGTGGTGGTCGTTTTAAAAATGAGTGCGTGTTGTTATTTGTTTTAGTTTTAACGTAAATTGTCGTTTTTGGTCAGTGTAATTGTTGGTTAGAGATTGAGATTTCCCTCCTCTACAACAATGTCCCAGCCAGAGAGGCTGGGCTTTGTTGTAGCGGGGAGAAATTCTCGGTAAAACTGCAAGTTTTCTAAAACTTTTGGAGTATTGTTAAGTTTTTTTTTTTTTTTGATAAGAAACTAGCATAAGCGACGGACGAGTTTTTGTTGGGAGTGAAGCGCTTAGCGATGAGGGAAAGCGATCGTTACCGAACGAGTTCGAAAATGGCGCTTATGTAAAAGCCCGTTTCGTTAGTTGAAAGAAAATAAAGTTGAGCTACAGTAGCGACAATGGATCGTTTATATTTATGGAAAAAACGCCTGAACCCGCTATGGATGTCAATTTAGTACCGATAAAGAGGAGACGAATTAGTAGGATTCATATCTTGCAGCGCGAATCAATATGGATGCTCTTTTGTCACCGAAGTTGAGAAAACATCTTGCCAACGAGATCGGTGAGGTCGTTTGATTTATTATTAGTGCAACGGCAGTTAACTTTTAAACAAGAACAAGATCGATCGCAAATCGATAACGGTCCCTGTCAAGAAACTTTGGTTCTACATTCGTGGAACTATTTCCTTTCAAGCTTCTCCTGTGTAGTTGAGCGAAAAGGCAAAGCCTGCTAATTGGATGCTCCCGTTTTAAATGATGTATAGAAAACTATACTACTTTATAGGTTAAAGTGTTTAAATCTGACAGGACAGAACGTTAACCAATGTTTATCTAAAAATTATAGTTTAAAATATCTAATAATTTGAAGATTGCTCTAACAGTTAGATAAACGTAATAATGTTTAAAAAGGAGTTGCGCATATAAGTGGCCCTCACAATACTGGTTAAGCTAAAGGATAGAAAATGGCAAGTATGAGTAATAGTCATCAACCCCAGTAGTAACAAATAGGAGAATATAGCTGATCAGGGAGCTATATAATTGGGAATTTTCCAGGGTTACCATATCCCTCCCTTCAATAAAAAGGGATAAACGATGCTTATGAGCATTCATTACATACATGATTTACATAACTGTAACGGACTAGAAGGGGGACTGACTTACCTGGGCTATTCTGGCCAAATGACAGCAGGGCATTTATATGTGACATACTTGGATATTATGATGTTGTTGAGATTATTTTAACGGTGTTACTTGTTCTTTATAACATGTAATGTCATGTTCTTGCAATTTTACAAAATGTTGTTGATTATTCTTTTAGGGGGCCCCAATTTTATGGTAATTCATTAATTGTTTCATAATTAGAATATAGGTTGTCAATTTGTTTTATAAGCAACTAGTCAGATATTAAAATCGTTGTTAACCTGAAGCACACTGTGGGTATGTTTTTTGACCTCTAACGAGTCCACCCTACCTTGCTGCCACGTACAAAGGTTTGGATTTGTCCCGAGACCCAATTAAGGTCACGCCCCCGCACGTGGGTTGCACAACTTGTTGGCGCTCTATCTCCGGGACTCGATATAATCGTCTGGTCTTTAATAATCATAGTTGTCAATCGGCAGTCCTCAGTCAATGGAACACCGGAATCGGGATGAATAGAAGAAACTGATACTGGTACCACTACGTCTGATGGTGGCGACCTTGGTAGGTTTGTCAACCATGGGAGATGTACTGTATGGAATAGAACAGAGATATTAGTGGGAGGAATCCTCTTGACTTATCGACTCTACGATCCTTGAGAAGAAATTACAGCTTATCACTAAATTATAATTGGAAACTATGGTACCCTTCGAAGCAGCGTCGCTGTCCAAGTGCGGACATTCTGCAGGGCGCCCCGCGAGAATGCCGGCTATATTATCGAACGGGAACACCACCTCTATGGATTCGACTCTCCACGGGAATATATGCTGGGCAGGGGGACATGCGGTCATGTCTCGTCAGTTGCTAAGATGCCTGGATTTCGTCCAGTGAAGTAAATTAGTGGGCAGGGCTGAGGGCCCGTGCAGCGGGGCATGGTGGTCGAGCTCGGTGCCTTCAGGAAAGATGGAGGCATTAACAGTCATCTGGCTGAAGCTCACTCTCGGAATCCGTCGTACTCGGTAGCTTTCCGATCGCAACTCCCTCGGAACACGCTTCCTCGGAGTACCCCTGATCACTTTGCACTTCTGCAATAATGTCCGGATAGCAGCAGTAGCTAAATCAAAGTCTATGTCAACAAATGAGCAATTGTTTGTACTTAACTTTGTGGTCAAGATGCGCTTTGTGGTCAAGACGAGCAATGCACTTTGTCGGCTTGCCGGGTTCGGGTCCGGTTCAGGGTAGCTTCAGACACCTTCGTAAACTCAGGCCGGCGTAGGCATCGTACCTCGTCGGGAATGCGTCGTCTTCGTTGCCGTCCATCGTGACAATCTGATCGGGGCCGCTTGGCCTCCCTCTTGCTATCGGGAATTACTCGTGGGCGGCGAATGTGGGCAGTGGGTCGGATAACCTTTCCTCGTCCAGGCGTCCTCGTTGAAGGGGACAAACTCCTCCTTGGGTAAATAATTTCAAAGTTCATATGATTAACATCCAAACTATTACTTGCCCGGGTTTGCTGGATTCCTTCAGTTCCTCGAGGCCTGGTCATGGAAGAAGAGCAATGCCCACTTTTGTCTGGCTGGTCCAAGAAGTTCCGACTCCGTCGAAGGCCACACACTGTCTGCCTCTTCTGTCTCTTGCGCCGCTTTTTATTTGATCTTGGAGGATTCTGTGCCGAGTTTGTGCACTTCATCCTCCAATCCCGTTGCTCCGATTTTCTCTCTCTTAATGGCTCGAGTCCATTGCGGCCGGGGGTGTTTCTTCTCTTCTTTTTCCGCTTCTCCTTTGTCAAATCTTCTGACTCTTGCTTTTCTTCCTTTGGGGATTTGATAAATTACTTTTTCAGTTCGTTTATGAGCTCTATACGCTCTCATGCGTTCTACACTTGTTTTTAGGAGTGAACTCTCCATTTGATTCACATAACTACAATCATAAAAATAATATAATAAGCCCTGCATTTGCACTATCTATGATGATGCAGTAACAATGTATTGCATTTCAATGCAGAGGCCTTCTCTCTCGACAGTCACACTCCATCTCGGATGTTAACAATCAGTGTTTTCCATTTGTTGGAAACAATGAAGGTTGGATTGTTGGAACTATGTCACTTCCGTAACACGAAAAACATTTCATTCTAAGCATTTCACTCCCCAAGTCGTTGTCGTCGCATAAGAAGTTTCACTTCAAAATTTGTCATCCAGTTAGATAATTTAGCCATTTTCTATGTAATTTATCGACCAATTAGACGAATTGTCGAATCAAGCAGTTAACTAGTTATTTTGTATTATGTAATCCTCGACCAATCAGACAATTTGTTTACCTTATTCATACCACATTTTGTACATATAAAGCTGTGTAAAACCCTCTCTTATGTAGACTTGATAAAGGCAGGTAATAAAGCCGAAACTGGTCATAGTTTCCACTATAATGTAGTACAGTAAACTCCGTGTAATTCGAATTCAAACGGACCAACACAAAATTCGAATTAGGCGATATTGGTCACACCAACCTAAAAACTATGTGTTTTGGATTATGGGTAATCAGTAATCATATGTACATGTATTAAAAAAAAAACAATGAAAAGAAACATTTGAACTGGCTAAATTAATAATGAATAGAATAAAATAATGAATAAAATAAAAAATAATTATGTACTGGCTAGATTTTAAGCTATTGAAATGAAAAACAAAGTTAATTGAAAGAGGAGATAAACCTAAAAACCGTGTAAGCTACATGAACTTACAATTCTGAAGTCTTCAAAAATATTTATGAGTTTATGATGAATGGAGTTCCATTTCTGAGCAATCCCTAATTTATCTGCTTATATGTACTTAAAGCACGAATGGAAAGCTAGCGCCAAATCTCGAAAGCGGATTGGCTACTGTATCCAGTCAGGCTTCTGGATAATCGGCCAATTATATTTTTACAGTAAACTCTGCATGTAGTAGCACAGTGCTTGTTCAGATCAATCTGGGAATTAGTCACAAATTAATAATTTGAAATTATTTTCGGAGTAATTATGGCGTTCGAATTAGGCGATGAAAAATACATTAGTTTGTATTAAATGTACTTGATGATAGATTCAAATTGGGCGATAATTCGAATTATGCGGTATTATTTTACATTAAATGTAAAGGATTTCAAATGTTCCTTGCAATTTATACGAATTAAGCGATAATTCGAATTAGGCGGATTCGAATTACATGGAGTTTACTGTATTGTAAGGCCTCAATTTATTTTGTTAAGAAGTACGATACTAGGTCCTGTCCACTCCAAAATAAAGATTATTAGGTGTGAAACTTAATTCTGCAGGATTTTTTTTTTTTTATCCTTAATTTTATTTATTATAAAATCAAAAATAAATCAAAACTGTTATATATCTATTCAAGATAATTTCTGTCTGCTGCCATCACCGGTACCCATTGTTCAGGCAACTTTTGGATTCTACGGCAGAAGAACAATTCGTTCTTTGACTTGATGAAATCGTTGATCCAATTTCGCACTTCATTTCTATAATGTGTGACATTCTATATCAATAGGTCCATTACGCCCGGCAGAGGGCATTAGTTTAAGTGGGTGTTAAATAATAAATGATATTATAACTGGAGATAAGCCTACCAAGCAATAGGTAAGGATATTTCTATCGAAAAATGGAAGGAAAAATCCTGCGACCTGGGTTCGAACTGGTAGAGGCGTCGGCCATGACAGCCGAGTAGGTGTTGTTTTGTTTCGTTCATTTTTGTGGTGCGTGGGAGTGGTGGAAAGAGTGCGTTGTATTGTTTATTTCAGAGAAAGAGTGTGGATGGTGTGTCTTGTAGTGTCATTGGTGGTTTGTTTTGTAGTTTGGGTGTCGAGTTTTAAGCAGCAGTTGGAAGTTTCTTTAGTTGTGTTGAAGTGCACTTGCGTGTGTGTGTGTGTGTGTGTGTGTGTGTGTGTGTGTGTGTGTGAGTGTGTGGGAGGTGAATTGGTGTTGTATGGTTGGAGCAGACTGTGGATGGTGTCTTATCATTATTTGTTTCATTTTTGTGTTTGCCCCTACGATTCCCGAACCATTGATGGGCTTCCCCCCTGGTGAAGGCTGCAGGTAGTTCATATCTCATAGGGTTAATTTAAAGGGGGGGGGGGGTTCATCACAAATGAGTACTAACCAGATGATTCTGCATCAGCTGGAACAAGAGGTAATTTGAACGAGAAATATCCAAAGAGCAATATCCATATGTGTCCTTCACATCTTGATCAACATGAAAACAAGTGTTGTACGGAAAACGACCACTTGCTGATGACTGAAATTTTTTTCCTGAATTGCATGTTGCAGATTTCGCAGTGGCTGTGTTTAACGATATACTGTGACTGTCTGCCTTGATGGAAAAAGCCTATCATATAGCTCCCTTCTTGAAGTGAATGTTGCGTTTCAGCTGACTGAAGGGTGGTTCGCCAGGGTTGATCCAAGATTTTTTGTGGTTTGGGTTATTGAGCTAGGCCGATTTTTCTTTGATAAACTTATGTCATTTTTGCAAGATCTATCCAATGACATACTACTCGACCCATGTTCCCATTTAAATATTTTGGGTGGATCCCGAGTGTGGCCATGAGCAGCCATTTCCGGAAAATGGTATACCCACCATTCAATTCTTCACATAATCTTTAGTCATGTAAATGCCCCCCCCCCCCCCAAAGTAATGACATAGTAGACATATTTTAAGTCATGAATATTATAAATGTTCAGTGTTCCCTACCAATTTTTCAAAAAGCATCTATATGATACAAAATTCCAAACTTTCCCCATTCTTTCTGCAGCATGCCAACCTAATGTTTCATATTGTTTTCCAATCCTTCCAACAGCGGGGATGAGTCTCATTCAGAAATTGGCAAACCTCACACTGCAGGTGCATGTGCACATGAGTATGTGTGTGTGTGTGTGTGTGTGTGTGTGTGAGTGTGTGAGTGTGTGTGAGTGAGTGAGTGAGTGTGTGTGTGTGTGTGTGTGTGTGTGTGTGTGTGTGTGTGTGTGTG
>JAHWFO010039935.1:810103-844555 GCA_023313115.1 Rhysida immarginata
TTATTATTATTATTATTATTATTATTATTATTATTATTATTATTATTTATTTAGAAGCACTCCCTGGGAGTATTACATCATAAATTCACTGAGTTTAGAGCAACAATCAGGTTTACAATGGTTATATCAAGAAAGTTGACAGTTTTTTCGGTTTTTTAAAATATATGATTTTAAGGCATTATTAAAATGTGTGCAATTATGAATACATTTATAAAAAGAACAAACAAAGATGTGTCTTCGCACATAATATGGCAAGTCATTCCAAAATTTAAAAGTGTTATAAGGATACATTCTGCGTTTAACATTAGATAGAATGGGAGTGACAAATTTAAATCGTTGAGGTTGACGAATATCTACAGAGCTATTAAAATATATTGTATGATAAAATGATTAGGGTCTTTGTGATTACGTAAAGAGTTGGCCAATGATTTCAATCTACAATAAATAACGAAGGCCTCAAAGGGCAACAGACCAATTTTGTAACAGTGTTCTGAAATTGACTGATAACGATTAAGCCTGAAGGCTACTCGAATGCATTGATTCACTGTAGTCTTTAACATCTTTAGTCGATACGTATATAAGCAGATGCCATATTCAATGGTGGCATATATCTGTGCTCGTATTAAAATGGCTAGCTCTTTAGAATTTAAAAGTTTACTTAGACGATAAAACAAATAGCATTTTTTTGTAATTCTTCGAATTAAGTTTTGAATATGATTTTGAAAGGTCAACTGTGTGTCAAAGTGATAGATTCATTGGTGGCTGGGGTAATAGGATGAAGAAATATTATTATGTTTGTTTTTTGTGTATTTAATATCATGGCGCCTTCACGATACCAGGATTCTACGCTATTTAAATCTTCTTGTAATAATATCTTCTCTTGTTCAATATCGTCGTAGTTACATTGAGAGAATAAAAAGTTATCATCAACGTATGATAGTAAGTTACAATGTAGAGGTAGATCAAAAAGGGATCGTGAGAAAACAGAGTAAAATATGTTGGAAAAACCAGAACCTTGGACAACACCATTGTTGGACATATGAGAAGTAGACTGGTCGGGATTATCTTTATCAACTATACTGAAGTAGTGATTCTGAAAGTATGAAGCACACAGAGATAATGCTGAACTACGGACTCCTATATTATACAAATCGTGTAAGAGTTGACGACGTGGAACGGTATCAAATGCTTTAGATACGTCTGTTTTTGCAAAGATTAAGGCTTTTTTTTTATCAAGAGTTTCTATGATTTTTTGATATATTTTCATTATAAGTGAGCTGGCACTCCGATTGGCTCCGCATCCATATGGATTACGATGTAGTAGGGGTTGGATGTACGATTTCAGTTGGCGAAAAATGGTGTATTCTATGACTTTAGTCAAAGGATGGAAAGTTGCAATAGGTCTATAGGATTTATAGTCTAGGCGGGATCCTTTATTCTTGTATATTGGAGTAATAAAGGCAGTCTTCCATGCATCTGGGTATTTTGAAAAGGCGATGATTAAATTAGCCAGATTACATGAAAGGGCCCAGAAGGCATCGTTTAAACTTTTCAATTGCTTGCCCGTCACTATATCAGTAGGAATCGCTGAGGATGATTTCAATCTACGAATTGCGATTCTAATATCACTCGGTGACACAGGTGTAAAACTCGAGAACCTATGGTTAACAAAACAAGGAGATACTACCGGAGTACTAGGTATCGTATGGTTGGGATTATCACACCAAAAGAGATATGTTTTGAACAGTGCTGGCTCCAGGTTCTTAGAGTTTTTTACATTAGTGCCTTTAACCAGTGACCATAAGTCGACTCTGCCATTCTTCGTAATATACATATTACGTTTACATTTGCGCACCTGTGTCTTAAAGGCTAGTGTTGCCTTTTTCCACTTGTTACGATTTTTGAGGTTAGGTTGTAGTTTATAGGTTGAGTAACAGGAGTTCTTGGATAGCCATAAGGTTTTTAGACTATCAGTCCACCAAGATTTGCCGTATTTATTTGTTTGTGTTTTATAAGAAGCACCTGCGTTGTAGGTATTATGTGAGAGTATATTATGCATTTGGTTAGTCATATAGTTCACGTCCGCAGTATAACTGACGTTAAATAGCGCTTTCTCAATGTTTTGAATAAATGCACATTCATCATAACGCGCATAGCTGTGTATCAGAGTTCGGGGTTTCGCGTTGGTCTGATTATAGTCTGTCCACTGAAGATTGACAATGATTGTCTTGTGATCGAGTTTACTGATGTCAAGATATACTGCATTTTGGACACTTGCATATTATGTGGAATATATATCTGATCCAATGTCGACGGGTTCCAACGAGTACCTCGTATACTGATCTACAATGGGAGTTGATTTGGCTCGAGACATTAAAGCCGTAATCCGTTGGCAGTTAATAGTATTCAAGTGGAAAAACAAGTTAAAGTCGCCTATCAAGAAGCATGGTATGGAGTCTTGGAGATAGCGCATCAAGATTTCAAAGAGTTCTTCAAATTCACAAACGGAAGTGCGATACAGTGAGATAATGCGAAAATTGGTGCAGCCGAGCTTAATGTTTACTGAGAGTATATCACAGCCAGGATAAGTATCTTTTTTCTCCAAATAAGCCTCATATTTATCACGAACATATATTGCGGTGCCGCCAGCTCTCGTTGGACGATCACATCGAAAAATTTGGAACGATGGTAAGTTGATGTCTGAGTCACTAATATCACTATGTAACCAAGATTCTGTTATAACAATAATTTCAGGATTGAATGTAAGTGTAAATGCTTGTAGAGAATCATATTTATTCAACATAGATCTAGCATTCAGGTAACCAAGAACCATACTACGTTTTAATTGGCCTCGCATCCGATCCATGGACTGCGTTCGATAATGTAATTGTTTCATCATCTCCTATAATGGTGGGCGTTTTACCGAGAAAAGAGCGCACTGAAGTACCTTCAGGCCAATTATATCCATCTGTCCAATCG
Source organism: Rhysida immarginata (assembly GCA_023313115.1). Lineage (NCBI taxonomy): Eukaryota > Metazoa > Arthropoda > Chilopoda > Scolopendromorpha > Scolopendridae > Rhysida > Rhysida immarginata. Next base: position 813,083 of record JAHWFO010039935.1, read on the forward strand.
AATGAAGTATTTTCTTCAATGCAAATATATATCAGCGTGGAGATTTTTTTTGAGCGTGTTTTCCATCGGCCGATAGACGTAATAATTGCACTTCTTTCTGTTAAATAGTTTTTTTAATTGGCATACGGGAGTGTCATTTGACAGGCCCCACAAACATAATCGAATGTGTTTCGCAGTGTTGTTCATCTTAAAATTAGTCTTGGCAACTCCTTGTACTTTTTTACTCTGTTCAATTTTTTGTAGCCATGTGGTTGTTACTCTGTTTTTTAAGGGGGTTTTATTTTTTTTTGTTAATTTTTGTCCCTATTGCATCTAAGCAAATGGCTGAGTAGAGTAGTCAAATTTCGATTTTAATTTTTATATTTATTTTTTCCTTTACAAATTTTTTTGAAGACTAAATGTTTTTCCTTCAATTTCTTATTAATTTGGTGTCAAATATAATTTCAGCATTTGTATGTGAATTTAACAATTCCTCTACTATTTGGTATTGCATTATGTGCAGTTGTCTGGATTTTGAGCTTATCCTAGCTTAATATGATGTTTTTGCTTCCCTGTTAATTGTGGTGGCCACACAATTATTTTCAACACTTTTTATGAGTATTTTGGATGCATTTTGCACAATTCTTTTTAGCAATTTGATGTTGCTACATTCAGTTAGGAATGAATTTATATTTCATGTCTAATTCACATACAATTGTAACTTTTTTTTAAGCTTCGTGGTAATGCTATCTTGCTTATATTTAACTTACGGGAATAATCATTTATAAACCGTTTTCTTATGAATTATTATTTTGTCATTATAGATCCATATTGAAATTTTCTGCCTGTGTTTTCTTACCTGCAAAGACACCTCAACTGCATACAATCCTATTTAGTCTAGCTTTATCATAACTTTGTTTAATTTTTTCTTTATATCTTATAAACACAACGCAATGTTAAATCTAAATGATGTTTAGGTTTCAAATCCACTATACTTTATTTATTGCCATTTTCTCTTTAAATTTAATCTCACTCATGTTGTGGGAGTAGTGTTTTTTTTTATTTACCGGTAGTTAAACTTCTGATGCTAGCATTTTAATTAAAAGAATCTAATTAATTTTAGTAGCTTACTTTTAGTGATTTTAAACGTTAAATTTAAAAACAACGTTTTAAAAGGATAGGGATTAACTTTCAGAATAATATAGATGTTACTTCTGGTATGGTTAAAAGTCAAGTTTGAATTAATTTAAGAGCAGCGTTCTCTGTTAAAACTTTACATTCGATTCAAGAGAAACGGTTAAAAATTATTAAAACGTTACATTCAATTCTAGAAAAACGTTTTAAAAATATTAAAACGTTACAAAATCATGCCTGCCAACTGCACGTGCCTTAAAGCAGGTACATTGTAGATTATGTCTCTGCAGTTAGCTAACATGGTTAACCTAAAATGGTGCAAAATTGAAAGAATTTTGGGAAGTTACATATGTACCCTTCTGATTTAAGTTTCAGTTACTCTCTCTAATAATTGTAAAGTGCAAGGAACAAAGTCTCAACATTAGGTACCAAAAGTAATGTTATGTAGAGGAACACAAAGCTTCCATCTCAGGACAGGGATCATAGTGGAAAACTAATCATAAATACCCAGCCTATCTAACATAGCCATTATAAAGAGAGTTTGAGTTATGGCACCCTTGAAAACCCACCTACACAGTGCCACATGGCCAAAAAACTGAAAATATGTCAAAGAAGTGGTAGAAACATAATTCAAGAAAATTTGAAACTCCAGTCAGCATAAGGCTCTTGGTCATCATATGGAATGCCACATCCATGACTGGTTCACCAATGAAAGAAAACTGTTACCTTACACATGACAGATGGCAATGGGTGGTCACCCTAGATGAAAATTGAGGTACCTTGATGACACCAATAACCGACGAGCTATTCATTACTATAACAAAGATGCCAAAGGAGAAGATCTATCAATGTAAGAAGAAGTTTTCCAAGAGGTTTACGTTTGCATTTGCATATTGTGTTAATGGTAACTTGAGGTTGCATTAACATTAAAGTCAATTCAGCCTACTTCTAAGAGAAGCTAATGAACCCAATATACCATCAAGAAATTCCTCATCTCCAGGATACAGACACTCCCAAGTACATATTACACATGGATAAAGCATCGAGCCATAGCTCAAGTTCTTCACTGCTACTAAAGTCAGATTTATATTACCGTAATCTGACACCACTGGGAGAGTTAGCGACCTCATCACCTGAGAATGGATTCCTGTATTCCTACGTATCTATCGCTACTCCAGTTTCCATCTTTTAAAACTTATTTTCTATCAGACATTTTAGTTATAATGTTAAAGTAATAAACTATGTTATTTAATACAAAAAGCCATTCTCAGGTGATGGCGTCGCTAACTCTCCCAATAGTGTCAGCTTAATATGAATCTGACTTTAGGCAACTATGCAGAAAAAGAAACAGAAACTGGAATCAAAATGATTCATCTTCATCCATCTCGGCTAAGTCATTAAACACCTCACCCTTAGACTTCTGTGGCTTCTGTCACTTTTTAAAAGAGAGCCTGGAAATCATAGATCTATAACACTGAGATATCTATGGAAAGTGTGTAAAGATGTGTGGAGCAACAAACCCCTTGCAATGATTTGCAGAAATCTGTTAGAATGGAAACTGGAATGTCGGACATCACATTGTCTGATATCACATTGAATAGACCAGATGTTGGAGGAACAGTATCTCAAAGAGAACTGAAGGTCAAAATCGTTCAATTATAACTGCCTCAACTCTGTAATACTTTCTTGGACTTACAGTAATAATATCTCTTCTGGAAAATATTTCTTTTGGTTCACAATGTATTACAGTGCTCCCTGCCCAACAGTGGATTGTCAAAGTCAGAAGTTCCCCAAACCAGCTTTTCTTCCCTGAAATGCAATATATCAAACAAGGATTTCAGCTGAAACCAGGAAATCAGCAGTTGTGGCCTTTGTGGTGAATGTGGATTTTATATCTGTGCATTGAAAATGCATTACTTCAAGAGTGAGTAAAGATATGTACAGTCTATTCCAAAAGCATTTTCACTTCTTTGGCAGGAGTTGAGCTAACTGAAGTTGATTGGTTATAAAGTCTAGTAGTTTGAACAACATCGTATAAATTTAAAATGGACTTGGCTGTCTAGAGTGTTAATCGGGATCAAGTTTATGACTGGAGTGGGGGAATTACAGTACTTTTAACTGAAGAGATTAATCGCTGCTTTTTATTTCAGTAAGACAGACTTTGGAGATGAAATATTTAACACACTTATTAAAAACAAGAAATAAATATTTAAGAATATCTCAATGTTCAAAGAGGGTTTTATCCTACACCAAATCTCAGATGTTTAAATTATTGATGAAAATAGGAACGAAAATTCCACAGCCTGAATTCAAACCGGGAATGGTGAAAAAGGCTAAGACAATTACTAAGAAGGAACCATGACACTATTAGCTGCTGAAACTGTATGATGTAAAGGTGGTAGAGAATAAAAGTTATGATATTGTTATTGATATTATTACCTTATGTTTGGAGCATTATCTCCAATTTCCATTTAATAATATTTTATGTGTGCTATAAATTATTAATTGTTAATGTTGTACTTCCTTCTCTAATATGAACTCCAATGAAAATAATAAAAATAATAATATAAATTGAAAATTTCAGTCACCGATCTTGATCTAGATGGTCTTGTAGAAACATTATGTACAACTTTAATAATTAACAATTTATATTAACCATTCCTTCCTTTATAAATTTTATGTGTGCTCATCAACTTTTCTGATGGTTTGGAAAGGAGGAATCCCCTGACTGCGAGCTGGGTGCCCACTGTATCACTGGGCCTCCATCTTGACTATCTTTAAGAACACATGGTGACTGCCTTGCTGTACAGTGTTCATGATGGCCCAATTGGTAGAGGCAACAAGCGTGATACTCGTGATTCGTGGTTCGAAAAATTTTCCCTCCATTTTGATGATAATAACATTATCCTTATGTTTAGGGCATTATCTCTACTTTCCATCTAATAATTTCTTCACAAAAGTAATATTTACCTTGTTAAAAAAGGCATCCGCGCCATTCATTTTTATGTCATGTACTCTGAATTATTTGATGTACAGGGTGGTTATAAAATAAGTTCGCCTACTCAGAGCCCTCTAGAGTCCAATCTAATGAACCGATTGTGATGCAAATTAAAATGTAGGCTATTCAGACCATGGGGGAGAGAATTCCGTAAAGAAAAAAATTAGTGAATGAATATTTTTAAAACAGTTTTATTGTTTAAAACAAGCAGGCAAAGTCTTTGTTCATACGTTCAGTACGTTCGCCCCCTGCATCAATGACATGTCGGAAGCATAGCACAGCGTTTCCCGGGGAATGTCTGAGACATGTAGTCTAATGCTGGCTTTCAGCTCAGGCACAGTCCATATGCTTTGTTGATAGACCTGATCTTTCAAATATCCCCAGAGCCAAAAATCGCACGGGTTCAAATTCTGAGAACGTGGAGGCCATGCATCATCTAGATATCACACAATCATCTCCAAAGTTGGCACAAAGCAGTTCCTTCATTTGTCAACCAATATGAGGAGGTGCTCCATCTTGCATGAAGACAGTGGTTTCCAAGCATCTTCTTTCTCGCAAGGAGTTCATGATACCGTGCAAGAAGTTCACAATACCGTGCACTTGTCACAAAACATCGTATAGAACCTCATTGTGTCACTTTCTCTAAGAAAAAGGGGCCTAGAATAAAATCAGTGGTGAATCCACACAACACAGTTACATATTCAGAATGCAAAGGATTTTCATGCACGACATGGGAGAGCGAGGCACCCCATAAGCAGCATCTTGGTTCACCGCTTCTTCTAGGGTAAATGTGCTTCGTCTGACCATAGAATGTTCCATATCCACAGGTCATCAACAATCATCCTTGCAAGAAAGTGATAAGCAAAGTCAGTGCTTTGAGTGGTAACTTGAGGTTTTAGCTGTTGTGCAGATGAATCTTGTATGAGTACCAATGCAGAATGGACCGCAAGACCTTTCGCACTGTGGACCATGGGATGGACAATTCGTGTGCTGTTGCTCGAGCACTTGTTGCAGAATGTTGAGAAGAGGAAGCTCTGTCCACCACTGCAACAGCCACATCCTCAACAACTTTGTCTGCTATCTTGTGCAGTCTCTTCCTGGTGTGAGAGCCAATTCGCCAGTCGATTCAAATTTCTTTATCATTTTTCGCAACCCAGTATCTGACATAACCCCTTTTCACAGTCCTTTTAGACGATGATATGCTCGCAATGCAGCTGGACTGTTGCTATCATTCTGGTAAAACAACTTTACCAACAGTGTGCGTTCTTTCTTGCTTAAAACCATGATCTTTCGTGAAAGCTTTTCACTAAACATAATGTAATGAATAGGATCAATCCATTCCATTCTGGATATGTTTTGACTTTCTAATTTGCATAATGTTTCTGCTAATAAAGCTGATATTGAAAATGAACGTATGCTGTAATCAAACAAAAACCTTTCCTGCTTGTTTAAAACAATAAAACTAGCTTTAAAATCTCCATTTATCATTCCACAGCACCACATTTTCACCTGATGGTGAAAATTTGCACTAATTTTTTTTCTTTCCGGAATTCTCTCCCCCATGGTCTGAATATTCTCCATTTCAATTTGCATCACAATCGGTTCATTAGATTGGGCTCTAGAGGGCTCTGAGTAAGCAAGCTTATTTTATAACCACCCTGTACTTCATAAGGCTGAGTCGACAGTTGGACATGGGGAAGGCGAAAAAACGTTGAAAGAACTTTCACACATGTATAAGAATATTACTCGTCATGATATTGAGTTGGACCCTTGTGAGCCAAGCCATAAAAAAAAAGAAAAAAAAAAGTGTCAAATAAAGATACTGTGGTCAGGATTATTATAGTGTCATAAGACTGCTTTTACTGATTTGGAACTGCAGAAGGAATCTTGAACCAGCTGTATGTGCGATCACAATTCACTCTATGTCCCAAAGGCTTATTTTGACTTATCTGCATCTCCATGGGACAAAGACAATGCAATTATGACAACCTTCTTCAAAATATTTCCCCAATAACAGCCAATTCTCCTTTCCGATGCTGGCTCTATTTCCATCTGCAACAGGTTCCATTTTTCTTTTACATCAATAGACAGTTGTCTGGCAACTGCATCTATATCTTGACTACTGTTTTGATTTTTCACCTATGATAGGTTTAAACATGTAAGAGATTTCCATAAACTGCAACCTTTGATTGGATTATCAATTAAGTACTTGCAACCAGAACGTAATGTGCTTTAGCACTGTTCATAAATACCAAGAGATCTTTTTCTAGAAATTCAAGTGGGATAGTAATCATTCTTTTAGAATTCTGCAACCTGTGGGCAAGTAAAGAAAGGATCACTCTAAAGAAAGGGTTGTTTAAAGTGGGACCATAAATGAGGAGTATACATTATTTAGGAACCTTGAGTGGGACTATTGTAGCAACATGCATTCACCATGCACTCAATTCCAGGATGATTTTGCTCATGCTGGTAAACAATGCTCTGGGATGGTAAATGGGTGGGGGATAGAAATGATTCCTGGAAAGGTAGCCTTGTACTTCTGGTCAATCAGGATTCTTATCACTGCTTTACCCAAGATAAGATATTTTGAGAAAGAGAATAAGGACTTTGGAAAAGTTTTATAATGAGAGACTCCGATACTAAAAAAAAAAAAAAAAAAAAATATGGGTTAAATTTAAATAATTTCTTAACAGTGTTAAAAAAAGGCTAGAAAAGATTAATTCTGTAAAAAAGAGACAAAAAGCTAGAAAAGAGACCCGCTCCTAGGCCTGAGTTATGAGTTATGATGCTGATTATTGCTATATACAGGGTCGGGACACATTAATATGACGACCTCTCCTCGAACATGTTGGAACGTCCCATAGTATGCAGATGAAAAATCATTGCATATCATTAAAAGCTGACAACAGCAGACGTGTAATAGCATCTGTTAACACAGCAATTGTCGCCGTCATGGGTAGAGCAAGTGACATGTCGGACCTCCAAAAGGGGATGATCATTGGCTATCGGGCCAAGGGGGCAGCATTTCAGAAACGGCCACCTTTATGAACTGCTCTAGGGCTGCCGTTGTGAAGGTGTACCGCGACCGGACGAACCAGACAGTTTCGAAAGTAACCGAAGAGGGGCCCACGGTCCATCGTTCCTAGAGGCGAGCGTCGGTTACGACTGAGCAATCGGCGTGCCACTGTTGAGCAAGTGACACAGCAAATGAACAGTGGGGCCACTAGGCGTGTCAGCACCAAGACAGTGCAACGATCCCTCTTGAGGTTAGGGCTCCAGAGCAGGTGTGTGGTAACAGCACCCATGTTGACACCTGTGCATCGCCGAAAATGCCTCCAATTCACAATGGACTATTGCCATTGGACCTCGGCCGAGTGGCAAAGGGTTGCTTTCTCTGACTAATCATGGTATCTGATGAACAGAGTGGACGGACGATGGAGAATTCGCCGGGAAGCATCTGAGAACAGGCATCCCGACACCATCGTTGGCAGACGACAGGCTGGTAGGGAGGGGGTGACTGTTTGGGGGATGTTTTCATGGTATGGTCTGAGTCTACTGATACCGCTGGAGGGTACACTGAATGCTGTTTGTTACCTGACGATCGTCACAGACCAGGTACACCCCTTCATGTCGACAGTGTTTCCTCAGGGTGATGGCACTTTTCAACAGGACAATGCTCCCTGCCATACGGCCAAAATTGTCCACGACTGGTTCGAGGAACATGAGGATGAATTCTAGCTACTCCCATGGCCACCAAACTCCCCGGACCTCAAACCCACCGAACATTTGTGGGACCATCTCGATTGCCATGTCCGCAAGCTGGACCCTCCACCACACACGGTGATGGAATTACGGGATGCACTGATCGCCGAATGGTCCGAGATACCTGCAACCACCTTCCGAGGACTTATTGACTCTCTGCCATGTCGACTAGCTGCTGTGCTTGCCGCCAAAGGTGGATATTCCGGATACTAGCAGGTGGTCATATTAATGTGTCCCAACTCTGTATAGTTATAAGTTTGTTTTGATTATTATTAAATTGTCTGAAATTGATTATTATTGTTTTTTTTGTTTGTATCGGTGATGCTGCAATATGAAAACAAGAGGTGAGTCTCTCAGTTGTTACTTCACTGTTTTCAGGGAAAAGCTGTGGGAATTCGATGTGATTCCTTATATGGGAAGTGAGCATGTGGCCATTGTTGTCAAGTGTGGTAGTGAAGCAAACCAGTTGTGTTTTAAGAGTAAAACAAGTTTTTTTTTCCTGCGCTTGAGTAGCGATGGAAGTAAAAAAAAAAAAATCCAGTATGTGTCGTTCACTGTTCACCACAAACATGCTCCTTTCTATTTAATTGGGGAGAAATGATGTTAATATAGCACCATGAATTGAGTAGTGTTCTTTTGTCATGGCTCCTTTGCCCGCTGCGCTCATTTTTTTTTTTTTTGGAATACACCTAATTGCACACATTCCATAGATGACTTTTTTATGTGAAGGCCTCGTCTAAGATAAGAATTTCCTATATATTCCTGTGGACAACATGCATTTCAAGTGGTAAGGCGCTTTTTTGTTCTTTTTCGACAACCGTCCTATTTGAGCTTTAATTAGCTCGCTGATGTGGATTCGCGCAACCTGGAATAAGTGTTGGCTGATTGCCGCTCCCTCAAGGTGAACGTTTCCCTACCCAATTTTAGAGTAGTCAATTCCGTGACTGTGGTGGAACAGCAGCCAAGTTGTCTGTTAAAATTGACCATGGAACAGTCTGTGAGAGTAGTGCTTCTGGTAATCTTTATTTGTTAAAGAGAGACATAAGCCGATATGGCTGGGTCACCTTTACTTGTTAAAGAGAGACGTTGTAGAGTAATACGTTGAGCACTTTTCTGTAAAAAGAATGTGTCTGGCTGAGTTTTTTGTAACTCATGCTCAGGAGAGAGAGCGCATGGTAATTTTTGTTGATTCGGGCTAATTACGCACCTGTGTTCATAGTGGTTATATTGTGGTTCCCACTCATAGTAGGCCAATGAAACTGCAGAACTGACCGAATTTGGTTCAGTTCCCTGGGGACATGGCTTGCTGATGCAGGATGGAGTGTATTAGTGGAGTGACAGGGTCACTCGCAGTCGAGGGTTACTGTGCTCCTCCCTCCCCTTTTTCTGAAGTATGAAAAGGCGCACGTGGCACATTCCTGGCGTCCGGTGTGTTTGAGAGCAGAGCAGCTGTCGTGTAAGTGGCTGTAGCCACGGGTTATTTAGGTGTCGGTGTCTGCGAAGAGCTCGAAATCAGAAGGTATGGCATGCGTGAATTGCTCCTGAGGATGGGAAACTAAAATGATATGCTATCTTTATGGGTGTAGAATACACATAGGTAATAGAGCATGAAGTGCTGACGTGTACATGGCATTGGTTTGATGATGCACAATTTTTTTAATTGCTTGACTGTTTAAGTAATTGCATTATTTACTTTGTTTTATTTAAGGAGCCCACAGTTTGCCATTTTGTACTATACAGGGTGTTCTCGAATAGCGTGTAAAACTTGGGGAGAGGGGTGATAGAGGGATCAAATCTAGGTAACATTTTCCTCTTAATTTTTTTCTCTAGGGCGTTGTTTTTGAGATAAAAAATTTTAGACGTCACATAGACGTAATATGCCAATCAACCCGTGCTTCTGGAACACGTCAAAATCATTGTCAATCAGGTAATAAAAAGAACAAAAACACATTGAATACAGTACAATAATGTGACATTTTTTTTATAAAGCATGGAAATGTTTTACAGTAAGTGTTAAAATTGACTCCCTCTGGCATGAATGCATGCTTCACAATGTGGCATTTATTGTATGATAGTTGTAGAATATCTGTCCAACCTTTTCAGAAATTAACTCACCCAAACGTTTGCGTTGTGTAGTGGTGGGTTTGTGCAACTCAAAGGTCTTCTCTTGAGACCCGAACAGTATCTATCCAAACAACTGCTTTCTGCAGGTAGGATTTAAACATTTTTTATCTCAAAAACAATGCCCCAGAGAAAAAAGGTGAAAGAGAGATGTGTTGCTTAGATTTGATCCCTCTATCACCCCTCCCCCCAAGCTTGTACACGTTATTCGAGAAACACCCAAATAACGTTGTATAAGAGCTTTCTTTATACAAAGAATGAGGAGCACCTGTGTTTAAATTTATCATATGATTATCAGTACAGTGCTCCCTCTATACAGTGAGAGTATGAAACCCTGTAACAAACTTTTAGAGGAGGTAGTATGGATGATTCTAAGCAAAAAAAGTTCATATGAACATGGGTTCGAATTTGAAACAATAACCGAGATATGAACAGTAATAAAAATGCTGCCACTAAGATCAACAAGTTAATAACTGAGGTTCTATAACATCTAGGATAATGAAGTTTGGGGGAATGATAGGGCACATAAAACTGTGTATACTCTTAAAATTTGATCGAATACCAACAAGTAGTTTCCAAGTTATGTAGTAAACATCGTAACACATGGTGGTTAGTACTCACATGTGAGCACAGGTTACAAAGTTGACAGCATAACTCGGAAACTACTTGTTGGAATTCGATCAAATTTTAACAGTATACACAATTGTATGTACTCTATTATTCTCCCAAACTTCATTATCCTAGGTGTTATGGAACCTGAATTATTAACTTGTTGATCTCAGTGGCGGCATTTTTATTTCTGTTCATATCTTGGTTATCGTTCAAATTCGAACCCATGTTCATATGAACTTTTTTGCTTAGAATCATCCATGCTACCTTCTCTAAAAGTTTGTGACAGGGTTTCAGACTCACCCTGTAAAATGGCACTCTATATAACGCCAAATTTAAAATGACAAGTCCATTTAACGTAGCTTTTTTCCAGAAAACAAAAACTGCAGACATGAAGGAGTCTACAATTTTTATTTTCTGGAAAAAACTTCATTATATGGATTTGCCGTTATAAATTTGTCATTATGTAGGGTTCCATTATATAGAGGGAGCACTGTAATTACTTTTTCAATCCCTCCAGCAAATTTCACGCAATTATAACTAACTCGTTGAGAAATTAAAGATCTCTCGTTTTGATTTTCCTTCAAACATTCTTTATACACTAGCATTTCCATGACACGTGATCAAAAGTTGCTTAAGTAAAGTTTATCAGTGTAAGGCTAACCCACAAGCAATCAATCCTTTATTCTTGAGAATAAAGTGTCACTTCATTCTGACAAGCATTGTCAAGCAAACTCCTCTTTATTCAGTTCAATAATTTGCGTTCCTTGCAGGCATTTAGTTGATATCAACTAGAAATTAAAGGGTTCAGAGAGATGGCTGTAGTCAGGGCCCGTTTTAGGCAAAGACCAAAATGGCCATGGGGGGGAAGGGGGAGGGGGGAATTTTCAGCCGATGGACGAGATTTCATCGGCCCATGGATACAAAAAACAGAAACCCGGCCCTATCTGAGATATCGAAACTAACTGTTTCAATTGAATACACGATGAAATGCCAGTATTCATATCAGTTATTACTATGAAATATTAGCAACTAGAAAAAAATAATCAATTGCGAACTTATAATGAAAACATAAGCACTGTTTTTATTTATAAACCACCCAACGTCTATTAGAAAATGCTGAATGAAAACAGAATCTTTGAATATGCATCCTTCAGCTAAATGCACTTTGTTCTAAACTGGGAAGCAAGAAATGATTATTATTGTGAATATTTCTTGAGTAATTAAAAAAATATTTCTTTTCAATAGCTTGAGAGTTAGAGCCTTTTTTTAAGAGGTTTCAATCAGGTGTAACTCTTGCTGTGTGTTTTTATCAAGAACTTTCATTGCCAACAGCATCAATCTCTGTAAAATTGATAAAACCAAAAAAGAAAACCAAGTGAATGTATGGGTAAACCACCACTGGGAAACGGAATGAAACCAGTTTGATTATTCCACCTCCCACCAAAATTCCCAGATTTTTTTTCTAATTGCCAGTACAATTCCCCATTTTCCCCAGCAGTAATGAATTTCCGTTAAATTCCCGTACTCCCCGGTTTTTCTGGATCGCTGGACAGCCTGTTAATATTTAAATTTTAACAAGGAAATGTTTATCTTTTGGTTTGGTCTAATGAAACTCTTCATTAGAATATCAATTATTCACTCAAGAAGATATAAATGATCTCATATAAGATTTAATTTGTTAGTTGAATTTTCATTTCCATGCAAAAAATGGAATGTTCATTACAGTCAAACAGGCATCTTTTGCAAATCCAAGATTACAAAGATGAATTTCAAATACAAAGATAAATTTCAAAAATTGCAAAATGACTTAGCAATTTTAAGAAATCATTTAAAAACATGGAATGTACAAAGAGTTGAGGCAGTTAACAATGAACGATTTTGACTTTCTTGCACGTTTCCTTGCGACTAAATTGTGATGTTCGAATAATTCTTCCATCAATAATAACCAAATGGAATTTAATCTTAAATTAAAACTTTTTAGGATAAATGGAGGGACAGATGCTTCTTCTTTGCCTGAAGCAAATTTTTCATTTGAAATTACAGTTGAAACCGTTGCCAGAAATATTCATCGAAATATTCAACGTCTTCTGACTAAATACAAGGATGAAAGACATGGCCCAATTGTCATAGCTGTTCAGTCTCCGTACAGTAAGTAAAAGGAAGTTTTTATGAATCTATCTATATATATAAAGAAGGATGTTTGTTTGTTTGTTTGTTTGTTTGTTTGTTTTTCATACAAATCTACAGTATTATTCCGATCTTGATAAAATTTCGCATACATGACCATCAAAGCATGAAGAAGGTCACTGTCTACCTCAGATTTCGAAAAAATAATAATTATTGATAAAAAATTGATGTTCATGGTTATGGCAGGGCATATTAATGAGAAATATCTCATGACCAACAATGCAAGACAAAGTTTTTGCACCAATAAGTATCAACAATGATATCAACACGCAATTCACAAACACTCTGCATGGACCAACAATATATATCTCATGACCAACAATGCAAGGCAAACTCTGTGCAATATAGAATTCAATGCATAGAATTCCTGTTATTCAGGCTTTTCTTAGAAAAGAGAATTCTTAATACTTAACAATTTCTTGAAAATCTTTAAAAATGATCAGTAACTGGAGATAATGAGTTAGCAGACTATTGAGAAAGAGTGAAAGACGATAGAGGAAGCACTCCTTTAGCTCCGTGCTGTATTGAGCAAATGGTAAGCCAGTAAATAGAAGAATCGGCGACCACTAGACTACACAAAGTCATGAATGGCCAATTTTTGCTTCAAGACATTGAAAGAAGAAAGGAAATTGCAACAACATCAAGTGTACATCTAAAGTAAGATTACGTGAGTAAAAAATTATTTAGACTAGAAGGCATCCTTGGAGAGGTCCATCCATTGTGAGCCTTTAAAAAATTTTTTTTTTTGGTAAATCAAGTCCCGGTATATCACCTAGAATGGATTTTTTCTGTGAAGAGGTAAATTCCTGTCTTTTGGATTTTTCTTTATTTAAACAATTTGGATTTTTTTAACCAATTTGGAGGTTTAATTTAGCTTTTTGAGGTTGTTCTGTTTACCTACAAGCGTAATTATCCCGGGCAACGCCAGGTCCTCTGCTAGTTATATATATAGATAGAAGATAACTATCGGAGATTTTCCATTTTTGTTAAATTTTTTGCTGCTGCGGCCTATCAGTCGCTGCAGCGTTATTACCGAAAATTACGGTTCTTTTCTTATCAGCTCGCTAAAAACAGCCACCGATTAATGTGGCCATTTTAAGCGACGACCACTGTATAACCAAATTCCTTATACTAATTGCCCAACAGAGGAACTAGTACCGGTATATTCTTTATTTAAAGGGCAACTGACATCAAAATTTGACATATATATTTTTTGTCCTAAAATTATAGAGGACATTGAAAAAGTAAATTCTGCACAAAAAGTTTTCAAATATCAATATTATTTTAGGAGTTATTTAATTTTAAAAATTAGCGCCTACATCAGCACACCTGAACGCCTGATGTCAGAGGCGAGTACTCGCTATCGCTCATGCAGATTATTATTTATATTCAGTTTCTTTTCAATGCTATTTATCGCCTAGCTGCGCCTAATTTTTACAATTTTTTGACAGCAATAATAAGAGCATAAACTGCAGAATATTTTATTTTCACGTTTTACCGAAAGATGATAAAATAAGGAGAATTTGAGTACATGTATCTAATTTGTCTATGTGCTCCTTTGAAATATTAGGACGGGAGGGGTGAATTAAATTTTCCTTCGCGATATAATCGTTTTTATATTTAATTATATTTCGTTTAGAAAAATAATAAACTGTTTTAGTAACTGCTTATAATCAAACTATATTTTCTTAATAAATTTTTCCGTGTATTTTATTCTACTTAAAATTTTTTTTTTTTTGGTTGAGTGATTTCCATTATAATAACGACGCTCGACAGACAGATAACGATCCAAATGTTATATTAATAAGAAATTTATGACAGATTTAGATATCGGAGATGCTTGCTTTTTTATTTTTTGCAAGCATTTACATATGATATCAAAAATCCCTTATTAAGACGAAGTAAATTAATTCTTTTTTCCTCTTTTTTTTTTTTTTTTTTTTTTTTCTTCTTCTGTGAAATGTATAGCTTACTGAGTGAGTGAGCAGTTTCGGAATATGTTAATCTGTGACTCGGACGTACACGCCTCCTCGCCCAAGTGCTGCCGAGTCAAAATGTTATACGCTCAACGTATGAGCGTTGTCGGTTTTTATCGATGATCAAATGCGCCTCAGTATAAATCAGTAAATCCAGAAGCTGTGATGGCTATTTGTACATGCGGCCTCATGCCATCTTTGAATTACTGAATAAGCTGAGAGTACTAAAATGCTCGGACGGCTTGTAGCTCATCTTTCCCGCGCGCCTCAGCCTCAGTTTCTTTCAAAGCGTGGCTTTTTTGTCTCGCGGCAGCCTCAGGAGGTTGCTCGCTCAGTCCGTACGTGGCTATAAATAAAACATCGACATCAAGGCAATTTTTTTAAATGTTTCATCCTTACAAATATGGAAGTAAACTCCTGGAATTATGTATAAGTATTTTATTTACATAAACACTGTAAATTATAATTAAAACGTTAAATAAAATTTCTATAACATTCGTGCATCTCCTATATCGCTTTTTTATGCAATTTTTTTTTTTTAAATAACTTTTTTTTTTATTTTTATCACCAGTTCACATATAGGGTTATCTATTATTTGTAAATTCAACCTTTCAATGTGATCAAATTCATTTTAATAAACGATTTTCACCAGCAAACCTATTACAAGTGTATATTTTGGTATTGTCTCATGCTAAGATTTTAAACGAATTTCGCCTTTGACGTCACACCCCGACTCAAGATGGCGATGGCGACGGCGATCGTTCATTTTCGTGCCGAAAAATGCTTTTATTGTATAAAAATAACGAAAATTAAAAAAAATGAAATGTGTTGCTATGTTCAGCAATTCATAAAGAATAGATTTAGCGAAAAAAAAAATTTGATGTCAGTTGCCCTTTAAATTAGCATGAGAATCTTTTCTTTTCTTAATCATATCAATTCCTAAATTCCTAAAAATTTTCTTTACCTGAGGACCTCCTATTCTCTCCTCTATATCTCGACACTGCTCAGTGGTACTAGAATCCATCCAAACAGGTGAATTTCTTAAACTAAAACAACTCTGGATAAATTAAATGAAAAAAAAAAAAAAGATGGAAATTAATGTTGAAAATAAATGTTAAATATTTCATTATATCGATAGATAAATTTAAAAAATGCGATTGCATTTCAAATTATTTAAATAAGAGGAATTATTAAAAACAAATTCAAAGTTTATCTAACAATAAAAATGAACATGCTACTTTTTTACCTGAAGTTGTTCATGTAGAAATTTTTCTGGATTTAAATTTTTTAAAATATTTCTAGAATTTTTTCTCCAGTACACACTTCCATGTTGCTATAAAATAAAGACAGAAATGAGTAATTGAGATAATATTTTTAAAATCTAAATATAGTTATCACAATGTTACAGGAAATTTAATACTGTTCAAAGCAGTGGTGATAGGTGCAATCCTACGAAAAAAAAAAAAAAAAAAAACTGTATCGGGACATGCAAGGCCAAACTTTTTCCTCCCCACAATGTAATGGAGACTGCCGTTCCATGCCCTGCACATGCACATTACCATTACACATTCTGTTCAGAGCAGAAAGTCTGTGCAGAAATATACGAGGGTAACCCAGAAAGTAATGCACCACAATTTTTCTCTCTGTCCACAACAATGCGAAACTTGAGAAAAGCATTCTTTGAAGTTTTCGGAGTGCACGCGCAAAGTTTCAGTTTCTTCTGACAGATAGCGTAAGTTCAGCAATGGAACAACATGGCGTCTGTAAGTGATGTACGTTACAAGCAGCGTGTCGTCATTGAATTTCTCACTGCGGAACAAGAAACGTTTGGAAGCATTCACAAACATTTATGTGCAGTTTATGGAGCACCAACAGTCGACAAAAGTATGGTTAGTCGCTGGGCACAGAGGGTGAGGCCATCAGAAAGCGGTTTGGCGGAGCTCCAAGATTTGCCGCAGTCGGGGCGGCCATCCTTGCTGTCACACCTGACGTCGGAACACATCATGAAATAGGATTGGACAATGTTACCCCATCCCCCCCAGCCCTCAGACTTTTGATTGTTTGGGCCATTGAAGAATGCCATTAATGGAAGACATTTTGAGTATGACGAAGAGGTGACTTGCTCAGTGAAGACATGGCTGCGTGAACAGAACAAGGACTGATACCGACAGGGCATACACGCCCTTGTGTCTCGCTGGAGGAAGGCCATAGAACGGGATGGAGGTTATATGGAAAAATAGGGAGTGTAGAAGAAACATCATTCTTTTGTGTGTGTAAGTTTCATTGTGTTCAATAAAGAATTGTTGAAGAAAAACATTGTGGTGCATTACTTTCTGGGCTACCCTCATATATTCCAAATTAGAACAGTATTCTTAGTCTAAAATTGAAACTACATGAGGCTGTAGTGCAAAGGAGTGCTACCAGGGACTTGTAGAAGCCAGTGGAGCCATACAGTATCCCACACACTAATTTCCACAAACATTAAAGTCAAGCTTACTGTTGCATATGACTTTAATGGTATGAACCTTACTCACGAAGTACCCAATGGACAACTGCATACTACATATCTGTATTTCTAGCAACATAATCACTGTGAAATCTTGCGGAGGAAATGGCTATACTTTCTCACTGTTCCAACCATCATCTTCCATGACAGTACCCGTTGTCATGTGGCTGGTATTGTCTGTGACCTGCTTGCAAGATGGGATTGGTAAGTACTGTACTACTCTCCATTTTCTCCAAATCTTATCCAAAAATTTATATACAGTATTCCCAAAACTTTAGGAACCCCTCTGTGTTGTTCGTTTCCACATGATTCCCAAATTTAAGCATGCAGCCTACAGTTCTATCCATGATAGGCTGCTGAAGAAATTATGAGGCTACCACAACAATGGAAAAAACGTCATGGACAATACTCAGGACTATATTGAGGGATTGTAAAAGGGAGTTTTTGGTCGCCACTTCTATGCTAATCTGTATCATTGTGATCATTATTAAATTTCCAACCAATGTATTAAATCATTTTTAGCACACAGCAAAATTCCCCATCATAGGAGAACCAGTACCCATCATTAGGAAATTTTTTCCTCTCTCAATTAGGCCAAATGGTTCCATTAGAAGTGGCGAATGTTTAAAAAAAATATTTAAAGCAAAGAAAGAGATCAGTTGATGGGTTATTCAGAACTGTTAAAATTCAGGAACTGTTAAAATATCAATAATATAAGCAGAATGACACCAAAAGCAATTCAATTCACTGAGATTAAGTGCTTATCTATTTTCTTATACCTTATTATTTATGGCAGTTATCCATATGGAAAATATAACAGTAGTCCTTATTTACAAATATTCTAAAGTAATGTTACTATTTAACAGATTTCACAACATGTTAAGGAAGAACATGATAAAATTTCTAATGAGAAAGCTGAGGTATGTGTGTGCTATAAATAATTTACTAACATACTTTAATCTGTAATATGTTATTATAATTAACTTTATATCTAATTTCTAATTTGTTGTGTTAGATAACGTGACCCCTTACATAATGACAACCTACTTTATAAGATATTGGATCTCCTTTAGGCTGCCAAATGGAGGTCACTTTGCAAGGCATCAATTCATTCAGGTAGTAATAGGAGTTCCCATACATTTCTGGGTGGTGTTGATGCCGAACAGAACATTCAGATACCATAGCCTTCCATGGTGTTCAACGTACACCAAGAATTCAAATTCATCTAACCGTACAACTTTTTTTTCCAATCTCCCAAATTTTGATGATATTGTGCCAGTTTCAAGCATTATTATCAATGGGAGTGTATTTAGCTTTAGAACATGATTGGATTTACAGCTGTGCAGCCCCATGCACAGAAGAGTTTGCTGAACTGTTGTTTGAAATATTGCCCTGTTCACTGCTGTTGTAGCTCTGAGTGAATTTTTAGATTGCAGCTGTGCATTCATTATAAACATGAACAACAGTCTTCAATGGTATCAATGAGTTGTGGTCAACACAATAATTTGTCATTTGCCAGTCTTTGCACTGACTTCTTTCAATACTATATTTATTCTACTATCAGGGTGCGTATGCTTTGTGAAAAAAAAATTTCAAGCACTTTCATGACTTTCCCAGGACAAATGATGATAAAATTCAAGGACTATAGTCACACTTTAATGGTAAATAAAAACACATTTTAATAACATTATATAAAGATATTTAATGAAACATTCCAATTTTTTCATTACAAAATCCTAGGGAAAAAAAATAGTAAATTTAAAATTGTTTTATTCACAAGTGTATATGTTCATAAAGAAAAAAAAAATGTAGGCTACCTTCAGATAGTCATTTTTAGTAAATCATATTGAGTTGTTATTTCACGATCCAATTCTTTTATTAATCCCATTTTCTCATCTGCCGATTTTCTGAAGCTATTGGATTTGACAATAAAATCAAAATTTTCTGCCCTTTGTGCCATTTCATCCGCAGATTTTAATAATACTGCCACATCTTTTTCAATACTTTTTTTTTTTCTTTTTCATTTGATCTAAATCATCTTGGATTGCCTTTCTTTTTTTGACTACTGAAACATGTGTTTTCTCTTTTGATTTCATTTGTAAATAAGCCATATATTTTTGTATGGCACTTCCAACACTTAATAGGAGGGATTTGGAGAGATTAACATTTTCAATCCCACCAACATATGAAATGTGATCATATATAATCCTTTGAGATGTAATAGAATTTTCCTGCATATTTTCAATAATAAGTTTCTTATTTATCGAATAACCTCTTTCCACAGATGCTTGTCCATGTGATAAAAGTAATATTGACTGAATAATATTCCACAACTGTTTGAAGGATGGATTTGAAGACATATATTCATTAAACAATACATCAATTCTTGATGCCTCTTCAGTTGAATCAAAATTTATGAAACCTGAGTTTATTTTTGCTACATCAGTTACAAATTCTTGGACTTGCCATAACACACTGTCACACTCTTCAGGCTGAAGGCGATGCGCATCTACAAGAAGTGTTAAAATTGATTTGAAATTTTTCACACACGAAGTCCATCTGTGGCCATTAATTGGGGGTCTAAACACTTCAGGTGACGAACAAGAGAATACTGCATGAGGTTTTTAGCTAGTAGTTTTGAAAAAATGTTCTGCATTGTATTCGGAAATCCATAACTTGCCGCTCACTAACATTCTTTGATATCAAACTCTTTGCTATTGTTTCTGCTTGAAAACCAATATCAATTCTTTTGTAATGGCAACACACATTGCTATCATTGAAATCTAAGTTAAAGAGCTGTATAATTGAAGATGCTTCATCCATTACAGTCTTCTTAATAAAGCGATTCATTAAACTTCTAATAATTTTCTCCATATCCTTACCCAGAAATGGAAGGCAAAGGTTTATCTGCCTGATATCCTTTTAAAAATGGCAATAGCTGTTTAGCAACTGAATTAAAAAAGTGCAAGTTCGATATGGTAAAAGGATCTTGTAAGAATTTGTGCATTACATCAAAGGAAGCAGTGCTAGGATTTTTAAATACTTTTTTGCTAATTTCATTATCGTATTTTTCAAAATATGACCAAAGTTTAATAGCTCTCTCACAAGCAGGTGAATTTTCCAGCCATCCAGGTGTGGACAAAATTTGAGTGGCTTTTTTGGTGCACCGATTTTATCTACAAAATCTTCTCTTCTTGCAGGAGAATCTTTGAATAATCTGTACATGCTTGTAAAAAGTTTTTCAATTCCCCATCCACTAGCCATGGATCCATGTCTAAATGGATTGTTCATTATATGGAGGCCATAACTACCAACATTTAAAAGTGACACATTAAAATCAGAAGAAATCGAAGCTTGAAACGAATCAAAAAATTTCCAGTTCACATTCGGCCCATCCATTGATAATTGAAGAATATTTTTTGTTGGCAGGCATTCAATACATTGTCGAAATAGTTCCATCATTTTATCTGCTGTTGCATGTCCCAAGAAGACTGAACAAAAATATCTTGTTTGGATTTTACCATCTTCCCATAATCTAACGTGAACATCCATTTGTTTTGTTTGAGTAAATTTGTTTAAACTCTCATCAAATAAAATTACGAAATGTTTATTTTCACATTTAATATTACTGACAAGAAAGGATTTAAAATAAGGAGCCAAGCCAAAGCAACAGATGTAGGCACATTTTTTTTCTCCGCAGGAGAAATTTTCTGCTATCACATTGTCTGGAAACATGAGTTTAAACAATAAATCGTTACCAGCACATGAACGATAGGAATAATGACTTTTAACTACCTTTAATGCCCAAAGTGTTTCAGCTTTGATAATCACATTTTTCTCCCGAGGAATTTGCAACGTTGAAGATGATGAGACGGAAATTGTTGGCATATCTTTACTAGATTTATCCACTAGCAGCTGATCAAGCGTATTGTTTTTATCACGTTTTTCGAAGAGCGAACGATGTTTTTTACCTTTCATATGGCTCCTTAATGCAGATTCACCCATATTGGAAATATCCACGTTCTTCAAGCATAAAATACATTTTGCAATGTGACGATTATTAATATTTTTTGATATCCAACTTGCATAGACAGGATTTTTAAGCCAAAGTTCGTTGAATGAACATTTACGGATATTTCGAAAGAAAAATTTTTTTTATTAGCGTGCCTTCAATTAAATGAATCCAGCAAACAGAAAACGAAAGTAAAACAGAAGCGTTAGCGACTACAGCGACAATTTTATGAAACGGTGAATTAAAGAATGAACTACAAATGATCGGTTTTCAAGGATTTTCCAGGTTCATCTAAGAAAATCTTCCTTTTTCCCGAATATTTAAGGCCTTGAAAAAAAATTATGAAATTCAAACATTTTCAAGGTTTTCAAGGCTGCGTACGCACCCTGTACTATAATGTGAAAAAATTTAGCTTAAAACAGCACCTAAATTTGTGGGACCATATTATACAAGAGCGCTACAACAACTGGTGATATGAGGGGGGTTCAAACGAACTTAGGGTTGATGAAGTTCAAACGAAACTAGCATATTGTGCCGGCCACGTGGGCCGAGCCGATTAAGCTCATGTCCACTTGGCCCACCCACGCGTAACCGACTATAGGGGTTGTTGAACGCGCTAATCGAGGAAAAGAATCAAGCCTCATGCGAGTGTAAGGTTAATGATATCTATTTAATTAGCTTAAAACAATTGATACTTAAATACATAACAAGATAAACCAACGCAAATGGGGGGGGGGGGGGGCTCAATGAATAAATAATAGTAAAACAATAATCATTAACACGGAAAAACAGTAGAATAAATGTAAACATCAAAGTTACTGTGATGGACTTGCTATGCCAGACCTGTGGCGCTCATGCACACTAGTATGCTCAACGCATGTCAGCGTTAGGGCTTCCAATGCAACATCTGTTTCAACCTCGCGTTGCTGGGTGCTCAAAACCTGTGTATACCCAACGGATTATTCTTTAATATATCAAGCCCATCAAAACCAAATAATTCCAATTGCTAAACTATCATGCCTTATTGCACATTTTGTGCCTGTCGCATTCTGCGATCTTATCGTAGGGAAGGGCTTCTTAACAGTGCTTACAAGAGGTGGGCATAGATCGCTACAGAGCACGCATAACACTGGGTTCTCCAAGAACCCCTCCAATAACTTCAATGACCATATAGATCCAATCGCAATGCTCCGAGCACGTCACATGTCCTTTTTATAACAATAGGGAAGGGACACATTAACCCCATCAATACCTGCGATTCTACTCCCAAATCGCTTTACGGCAGCTAACATACCCTCAGTTCGGACAAACTACAGACGATACACAAAAATTAGTGAACTCTGACAGGTTGCTGATGGGTTTCTAGGCTACACCAGATACGTGGCTCCTGTGTGCAATGCGGATGCCCACTCCTTCACCATAATTTGCCTTGTTTTCCCTTATTGCCTGTGCTAGACCGAGAATGTTCGGCTTCACAAGTTATGAAACCACATAGGCCCACATCGCATGTAAATTACTCGGCAAAGCTTCTGCTGATGAGTCGGAGTGTCTATGAGCACTTATTACTTCTTTAACGTAAAAAAACAGTAAAAATTTACCCTCTTGTATAATGCAGTCCCCATTTTTTTGACTCGTCACTAACTTAACGAGAAATTAAAAAAAAATAAAATAAAATTAAAACATTTTAAGCGCACACTTTCACCTTAAAAAAGAGCAGTAAAAAGTAAAAAAAAATGTCTTCTGGCTGAGGAACACTATGAAGTCAATATGCATTAAGAATGCTCATGCATATAAGCAGATCTCATCAACAGCCACTCGGTAGGCAACCAGTAGGCAATCAGCAGGCAATCGCTGTGCGAAACTATGTTAGAAGAACACTCATGTGTGGGTAACCATTACGGGGCTCCAAACGGGAACTGGGATCAGGGGTGATGAATTCACAGCTGATCAGGAGATTGTGGGTCAACAAAAGGGGAATGTTTATCTCACTCATGAGAAATTGTAACCCTATGTCATTGATCTCATATTCAACACAATGGATGCCAATGTAACCTTAATCAGTTTGATTGGACCACCACCCCTTTTTCTCAAATCAGCACCAGAATCCAATGTAATGAATTCAAAATCTGGCTAGCTCAACACCAATACTCAGAGGAAAAAAATAATATGCACAATCAAGGACAAAGGTTAGGTTCTTTTAAAATGGCAGGCTATGACTTATTTATTTCAATAAGCAAGGCAAGGATTAGAACTAAATAAACATCTTTTATTCAAAGTAAAAGAATCACCAATGAGATACAAAAATATACTAAAAAATCTTAAATCTAAGGAAAAGAAAGTTGATAGATCTTATTACAAAGAAGAAAGTTAATGCTAAATTCCCCAGGTACTTATGACCAAGATAAATATGCAAAATTCAATAGATGTGAGTTAAAACGATAAATACTCAATGAGCTAATCTCAAGCTCTTCAATTGCTCTGAGGAAAGAGATAGTATTACTAAAAAAAAATACTCAATTCAAAGGAAGTTCTCTCAAATTGTTCCTTATCACACCTTTTGTCATGACAACCAAAAAAACTTACACATTTAAGTTCATTTCTACTTACAGTTGTGTAGTTTCAGACACCTGCAGACTTGTGATCACTTTTAATCCAAATTTATGCACAAAACACCTTTTGTGTTAAACAGGCCATAAAATATATCACATTGAAGCACAGAAAACACACCTGAAGATAATCCGGATCGATTAGTGAGTGAGTCCACTGGAGGTCTCAAAGTGTCCCCACTAAGTTCAACAGAAGATTTCAAATATGTAGTTGTCTTCTCTCCACAATGGTGGGATCTTGGCCATAATGATCACTTGCAGTGACTTTTATTTCTGGCTTCCCTTAGCCCTGAAGATCGCTGAGGTTCCACATTCCAATGATGATTATAACACATGTTGGGGCTACCAAATTTCTACTCACAAACTTCATTTAAACATTTTCAGTAGATTTGTCCAATATAATTCCGAGGAGATACATCTTTCTTTTACCGGGAGATTCTTAAATTACTTCGTTGATGAGTCTGCATATTTAAATTGGAAGGAGAAGCTATTCGATTTGTTGACTAACTGCGTATTCTGCACAGTAGCCGTTTCCATCAACATAACCCCCCTCCAATGTTCCTTCATGCCAGAACTCCTACGGACCTCTTTATTGTCCTGTACCTAATTGTCCATATTCTACAATAACGATAACGATGATGAGTGATGAGCTCGCACAAGTTTTGATTTCGGAAGGAGAGGCCACCAGATCGCTTCGACGGGCTGCAGGAGTTTCGCAGCCGCCTTGGCGTATCTCGTCTGACCCTCCCCCCTCAATCAGCCGAAGCAGAGAGCGCTTAGCTCTCTCTTGACTGTTAACTTGCTCAACTCATGATGACTCATAAAGTTTCGTTTTCCCACACTCGTATTTATACGCAACACGCATCTGGTCTCCCTTTCCCATTCACATTTTATAAGACTCCAAAGTGATTAAACTCAGAAAACAACAATGATTTCAAATACTACATGAAATTCATGACACAAACAAATTATTAATAAATTAAATATTCCTACTCATCAAGGAATCCAATGACCAATATCAACAATATCAATTTAAATCCCCAAAGAACGTCTCTTCCTGTCATTGCACCACCCTACCTGCTATTTCACAATTGTGGGCCTTCGATTAATATCCAAAATTATAATCCCGAATTCTATCAACGCAATAGATCACTACTACAAAAACAATTATATTACTTTACTCCCACTGTAAATCCGAATAAAACTTGCTATTATTCCTGTGACCAAGTCTATCATAACATGAATACATTACTTAACACGTGATAACGTCACAAAATCCTATTTTCCCTATTGCTCAGAGCGAAATCGCCCAGGTCACATTCACAAAAAAGACAATTCCTTTTTATCTTGGGCATCGACATATATTTTAAAAATAATTATGCAATCAAATGTCGTCGAAACTCTGCCGGGCTTTAGAACTCATACTTGAACTAAGTACGGACAACAAATAAAACATAACCGAGGTTCCACACATTCGTTGGCATGAATAAAATGATTGTTCTATGTTTCACATACTGCTCAAGAACAACAGGAAGAGCAATTTTATCAAAACATCAATAACCAAAGCTATTACAAATGACTGAACATATAATGTGTACATTCGGAACCCTTCCATTTTTTTTTTTTATTTAAAAATAGTTAAAGTGCCACACATGGACCAGTACGGTCAGTGACCAATAAATAGGACCATGAGGGCACTGCCAAAAATAAACAATAAAAATTACATAAAAATAGCAAAGCGAATAACATTTAAATAATATTTAAGTAACATATAAATAACATACATATAGATAACTAGTCAAGTCCTTTACTATCATATAAACAATAATCCATTAACATAGTTTACTTAGCTAATAAACTAAATATATAGTTAAGACTTATCATATGACAGCAATGTGAAAACAGCGACCCCATCCTAATAGAAATTGCTTTATAAAATAAAGAGTCTTGAATAAATGGGAATAAACATCAAATGCGCATCCGAATGCCAGGCCCAAGATTAAGTGAAAATTGAAAATGTTTTTTATAGAAAATTCTAAAGTCCTTCTCTGATTTGAGCTCAGGAGGCAAGATGGCCCAGCATTTAATGCCAACATAAGATAAACAACGGCGTCTATAATTACGAGCTACCAGCGGAGGAACAAGCGAGCTACCAAATCTAGTTGAATATCGATGACCAATTGTATTAGTAATCTCATTAAAACTTGATGACACCATTAGCATACCATTCACACTCTTAAATACGAATAAACAGACCTGAGTAAAATACAGTTGATAAATGGTTAAAATACAGAGTTCCGCAAATTTTGCTGAAACAGAAAAACTCTTTGGCAATCCATAGTAAGTCCTCAGGAACCATTTCTGCAACTTAAACACTCTCGCCAGATTATATAAAGAGGACAAACCCCAGAAGACAATACTAATACATAAATATGAATAAATCCAGGCGAAGTATAGTTGCAAGATAATGTATCGTGGCAAATATCTTAAACGAGAGATAATCCCCTGCCTTCTGTTTAACTTAACCAATAATGCATCAGTCTGTAAGTCCAGGACAAATCCCGTGTAATGGTAACCCCTAAATACGTAAATGAGGTGACAGTCGACAGCTGGCACCCATCAAAAAACACTGGTAGCGAACAAAACACTTTGTTTTGTCCGCATTTACACACAGTTTATTATCGTCCGCCCACGACTTCAAATCGACAAGTGCCTCATTCAGTATTTCCAACAAACTCGTCAAAGATTCATTGGCAGTAAGGAGGATCACATCATCCGTGTATAATACCATTTTCATAGAACGAAGGGGTCGAATGCTATTTACAAGGTCGTTTAAGAATAAACAAAGCAGAAGGGGTGATAAAACAGACCCCTGTGGGACGCCCTCGCAACGTACAACAAACAATCGTTTTCAAACAATTTTAGAAAATAGAATCGGTCGCTTAGAAAGGATTTCAACCACGCGTGCGGTGGACCAAATATTCCAAATTGGAAAGACAGTTTGTATAAAAGGCGGTCTACAGGGACAGAGTCGAAGGCTTTAGCGAAATCAATTAATAATACTGCAACCAAGTTGCCACCCATCATCCCCGCCGAAACATACTCGAGAAACTCATGACAGGCCGTCACAACACTTTTCTTCGGAACAAAGCAGTGCTGATCCGTACTAATTAAATTATTCGAGTGAATAAAGTGCGATAGCCTGTCATAAAAGAGCCACTCAAGAACCTTCGCAAAAAACGGCAAGGATGTAATGGGACGATAGTTAGTAAACAGCTGTGCGTCCCCTTTTTTAAAGATTGGAGTCACCCTGGCAAGTTTAAGCTGCGAAGGGAACTCACCAGATGTCAAAGAACAACTGAAAATACAAGCCAAGGAATAAGCCAATGAGTGTGGAAAATGGCCAATAACTTAGATGGCAAACCTAAGGGATCCAATGCTAGGGTAGATTTCAATTTGCGCATCATCAACCGACGTAGGATAAGCAAAAAAACTTGTAGGATTTTTGCCTGAGTGAACCACACTCTCATTCTTAATTGTATCCATTAAATTAGGTGAAGAAGGTAATAGCGCCTGAAGAAAATGTGTGAGGTCAGTGCTAGTGACCTCAGCAAGATTCGCAAAAGGAAACTGGTAAGACCCGCCAGTTTGCCCGAGATCCTTCAATATTTTCCATTTATCTTTGTTAGATTTCAAATTTGTAAAGAGCTCCGCAAAATGATTCAGCTTGGCTTTTTTCAGCTTTACCCGCAATTTGTTAGAAAAGTCTTTAAATTGCTTAACATTAGCTACCGTTGGAGTTCGCCGGGAATTTAAATAATATTTATTCTTGCGTCTAATATCATTCAAAAGAGCAGGTGTAATCCAGGGTTTCCTTGGCTTAACTATAGACCTTATACAGGGTGAATACAAAAGTCTGAACCCCCCCTTTTATTTTTTGAACCGAAGCAGATATATCAATTTTGATGAATCCAATGAATAGGAAGTTGTGGGTGGCCTATCCCATGGTGCACTTTTCATCATCCCAAATAAGCAAATTAGGACACATTCAAAATTTATCTCAAAAACCGTACGGGATAGAGAAAAAAAACCCAAATGCAAACTTGTTCAGCATAAAAAAACAAACAAACAAAAAAAAAGATCATCCAAATCGGACCAACCATATATACATCCTGAATACTAGGAAATATATCGGACCAATCAGTTTGTAAGAAATAAGAATCTAAAACAGCAACTTGCTGATCTGTAATCAAATGCTTACTAAACAGTACACGCTTAACGGTGACCGACTGGTTATAATCATAAATCACTAGCAGTGGAAAATGGTCCGAAACATGCATATCAAGCGAGTTACTATACAATGGTTTAATGTAAGCGAAGCAAGTGTCTATTGAAGTGTAATTTCTAAAATGCGAGGAATAGTGGGTATAAGCAGATATATACGAAATAAGACCAGCTCGAGCTATTGGGTCGAGTAAATAATGTGAATTAGATGTAACCTTACAGAAATTCACATTGAAATCTCCAGCAAGAAAGAGCTGGTAATCCGTCTGTTGGAAAAACAACAAGTGTTCAGCAAAATAAGTACCTAATGCTTTCAACGAACCTGGCGGAGGACGATATACCGCCATAACCACCCATCTCTTATTAACAAGTAGCGTAAGAGTTTCATAGTCGTCGGTGGTTCCGGAGCAGTGTTCGATTATATCGAACATTAAATTAGTTTTCACGTATACAGTTATACCCCCTCCTCTCCTATTTGATCGAGCAATGGACACCGCCTAGAGTATTTTATTACTCCATATTTCCCGCTCTATCTAGTTCCATACCAGATAAAAGTAATATCCAAAACTTATTAACCACCAGAAGCCCCTTGACGATCTATCACGAGCTTCTCTGCCCGACCCTAACAATGAACACATATGCGATTTTCTCGGAAGGGATGACGCAGCGAACTTCAGCATCCTTTCCTCGAAAAACCACTACAACAATCGCCTCAACCCCACCGGGCAAATTGTTACATCTTAGAGGAGGTTGTTTACACACATCTTAACCTTTTCGCAGCGAACCTGGCTGAATTTGGTCAGGTACAGCTCTGTCAGTTCCAGATAACACATTACAAAATTTAAATGCATGTAACTGAAATTCTATTTATATATATAAACCGAAAGTCTGTTCGTTTGTGTCTGCGTAGCTCCAAGCGATCCAATTGGCTAATCAATGTCACGAGAATTATTATTATTGTTAAACTCAGGATGAGCAGAAGAATTTCAATTGTTGCAATATTTTTATTTGTATAATGATCTTTGGATAGAAAAGACATTTTTTCTTCTTTAAAATGTCATATCCTTTCATTGATAACATGGTTTTTATATCTGAAAAGTAAAATCATGTACTGGAACATAAAATTATATTGAAATGTCAATTTTCAAATGTCAATTTTCAAATTTTAAAAAAATATTTTCATTCAGTTATTGCAACCTAATTATCTTAAACCATTACTTAGAATTTTTATTATTCAACATAGTTTCAACAGTAGCTTATACACACACTGCCACCCGTGATGAATTACTGTACTGATATGTAAAGCAGGGTCACAGGTCAGAAACGATTGTGATATGCAAATGAATGCAATCATATGAGGTACATGCTCATTCCAAGCTGCAGGTACAGGGTAGGAACAAGCTGCAGCTGCTCAAGTTGAGCAATATGGGAAAAATAGCAGACCCGTCTGAGCTCCAAAAAGGAGTTATTGTGGGAGCCTGTCTAGCTGGCGCTACGATTTCTAGGACAGTACAACTGACCGGTATTTCAAAAGGTCATGTCTCCAAGGTGTTCAAAGCGTGGAAACGGAATCCACAAGAGTTGTCGAAATTGCAGAATTGTGGATCAAAAACAATCAACACAGACAGGGACCGACGTCGTCTGAGACGGATTGTGCGGCAAAACTGAAGGTCTACTGTGGAGCAACTGACAGCAGACTTCAATGAAGGATCATCGCAACCCACCTCCTCCAGAACAATGTGCCGAGAGTTGAAGCGAATAGGGATGGAAAGTCGCATGCCAGTGAGGAAGCTCCTGGTGTCAGCAACAAACTGGAAAATTTGCCTGCAGTGGTGTAAAGAACGGTGTGATTGGACAGTAGACGACTGGAAAATGGTGATGTGGTCGGACGAGTCATGTTACACATTGTTTTGCACCGATGGCCGGCAGAGAATTTGGCGGCAGACCCATGAAGCGATGGACCCCTCCTGTGTTGTGAACACAGTTCAAGCTGCAGGAGGAGGTGTCATGGTATGGGCCATGTTTTATTGATATGGCAAGGGTCAACTGATATTCCTTGACAGTCGGGTGAAAGCCAAAGACTACCTGAACATTGTTGAAGATCAAGTCCATCCTGCAATGGTGCATTTGTACCCAAAAGGTGACGGGTTCTTCATGGACGACAATGCTACTGTCTATCGAGCAAGAATTGTTCAGGAGTGGTTTTCTGAACATGACACTGAGTTGCAACATCTGCCGTGGCCAGCAAAGTCCAGATTTGAATCCGATCGAGAATGTTTGGGACATGTTGGAAAGAGACATTCGTTGAAGGCATTTGTTTTCGTCTACTCTACAAGACCTGAAGGTCTCTCTGACGAATGCATGTTCTGCGATTACCTTACCTTCATTGCAACACCTTGTAGAGTCCATGCCAAACCGTATATGTTCTGTAATTAAAGCCAAAGGAGGGTCAATATTGAACGAAGGTTTCTAATTCATTGCCCCGTGTGTGTAGAACAAAGGCAAATAGCAATTAGGTAAATTAGAGATAAATAGCATACTGTTTATCCCTTTTTGGATAGTTTTTTGTTCTTCAATGTTACCATAATAACGCTTTAGTTCTGAACTTCGTCAATAGATGGCACTGCCTTAACTTTAAAACCACAGTATAAAAAATAAACTGCTTAAAACGTGATTTAGGTCGTGTCTGCCAAACTTCACCTTAGCGTTATTGTTTGATGTGTCGGACACATCTGATCTAGGCCCTAAGGGGATACCTGTCATATAATTATTGATGTTTATCTTCTGTGTTCTATGGGTTTAGATTTGTTTACTTTGCGATGCTATTGTTGTTAGGTTTCGTATTGACATTAATACGTTTTGGCTACTCTCATGGACTTCGATTTGCTTTGTAATTTGGATTTTAATTTTTGCTTTGTGAATAGGTGTTGTCATATGGTTTTATTCAAATTTTGTAAGATTGGAGATAAATAGCATCAGTGGTGACTGAAGGTACTTCCTGGTATACTTCACGTCCTTCATGCACGGGGATGATTGTTTGTCGTGTGCCCGAATGCCTCGTGGATCATGTTTTTGACAACTGTGTCGTGTAGTTTTTTGTCACTGTTGGCATCAGGAATTTCTGCAATAATAATATCGTCAATTTAGTTTGGATGCAATTTTTCTTTTAGCCACAGTAAAAGATGTACATGGGGCAAACCGTGCTTTCGCCACTCTGGAGTACATGAAAGCACTGGGTCTTGCCATACAGGGCCTTAGCCAAGACGTTATCTTGGGGGGGGGGGGGGGGGGGGGGG
>JAHWFO010039935.1:844655-943823 GCA_023313115.1 Rhysida immarginata
CCCCTCCCCCCTGACTACGGGCCTGCCATATATTTCACATTTCGTGAGCAGAGCTACCAACTTCCGAACTTTAATTTCAAAAACTCAAGCATAGGATAGGATAGGATAGAATGAGCATAAAATTATGATGTAATGAAAGAACGTTCGTTTTATGCTATTGAACATAAAATGAGTTTAGCAGACGACAAGGATAGGGAAGTGTCTATCGGGGAGGCAGAGGAGAGACACACGTCTCCCTTGAGCCCTCTAACAAATGTCCAGATGACTGACAAAAGTTTGTGTATTTGTTTGTGTGTTTGGAAAGGAAAGAGAAAGAACGAGTATTGGTCAGGAAACTCTGCAACTAAAAGACAATAAGCTATCTGAACAACGGGAGCTTCGTATAGAGCATGAGTGTATAAGAACTTCTACGTCAAGGGCAAGGGAAACTTTGAAGGCAAGATGAGATCTAAAGCATCCAATGATATTTCCCAGTGGTGAAAATAGATATTTTAATCTGAGGCAGGGCAACCCAGCAAGATGATAAATAAAGTCCTGGCGATGCCAGGTTTTCAGCTAGTTACAGATAAATTGCTATTTTTTTTTTTTTCAGAATTACTTCATTACTAATATGTCCCTTTAAATTTTAAAATTAAATGTTAAAATGTAATAAAAATAATGATTTTCCACAGGTGTTGTCAAAGGAGAGGGAGTGAAATGACGATAAAAACTTCAAACTGCATTTGTTGAATTCTTGAAAGCTTCATAATTAATTGCAAATAAAGTATATACCCCAAATTTATTAATAATCAATAATATTCAACCTTTCAGAAAGCATGTGTACTTGAGATGGAGAAACTTAGCAACATCTAAAAATACAAATTTATTATAAAATTCCAGGGCACAGTTGAAACATTTAATGATTGAATTGTATTAAAATGATTCCTTATATTAATGTTTAAAACTTTTTTTTGTAAATTATATTTTATTCATAAGTTATTTCACATAATTAAAGAAAATTAAAATCATTGCTGAGGAAATCGTCTTTTGATGACGTCATTAGAGAAAGTTCCCTTTCTGAATCAAGGAAGTTAAATAATGCCAGGTCTTTGCCTTTCACAAAAGGGTGGGTAAGGGAGAGGTTAAATTCCCATATGATTTTCTAGCTATTGTCATGCAGGTGTGACCCATTTAACAAACAAATTATGTATATCTTCTAAAAAAAAAAAAAAAAGTAAAAATATTGTACATTCAGTTATACAAAAAATCGTTAAAAAAAAACAAGTAAAGATATTAAAAAAGAAATTTCTTGGCATTATTTAAAGAAGATTTCTCCCTAAATTTTGGCTTTTTTCAAATTCAGTATTATTATTTTGTAATTTTTAAAAATAGGATTGAAACCAAGCATTCCAAATAGAAAATATTATTATACATTTTAATATATTATTTTAAAAAAAAATGTTACTTTTAATCGATCAAAAAAATTTACTAATCAGAAGCAGTATTATTCAAGATGATAAAAATAAAAATTTAAAGCAAAATGTGAGTTACTGAATTTTTAGAAAAATATTTTCTATCCCGTGTAAGAAGAGTAATTTTCTCAGGAAAATAGATCGCTGCAGAAAGGTTAATGCTAACAATGCCTGTCATTTTAAAAATAAATTAATAGGACCTTTGTTAACATTATGATCGTTTACACCGTTTCCAGCTAACATTAATCCGTAAAATCTACACATTATGTGGCACAATATAATACACATCACAGTACTTTAATTAAACAGTATATACAAAGTACAGTTCATTATACATTACATTAATTCACTTTTTATTTGAATTTCCCGTCCTCAAAAGCTAATACGAAAATAACTTCTCAAAACAACGGCAACTTTAAAACTGCCTGAATCTGTCCTAAAGAACTTCAAACGAAATTAGCGTAACACACACATCACAATATTTATTATATAGGACATACAATGGGCAGTTCATTATATGAGGATTATTCATAAAGTAATGTTTGTTTTGCAATAAAAACAAAACTACTATATATATTTTCGAAATTTTTTCTTTACCAGCTTCTATGTACCTTTACTATTTTTCCACACAGTTTCCAAGTATATTTAAGCACTCGTCACAGCGCTCAATGTACTTCTCTATGATCACTTCATAGAAGCTGCTGCTGGAGAAGAAAGTCACACAGTTTTCACTTGTTCATCGTCGTTGAAATGCAGGCTGCTGATGATCTCCTTTAGATACTGGAACAGGTGGTAGCCACTGGACGAGAGGTCCGGGCTGTAAGGCGGGTGGTCAAGTTGTTCCAAAACATAAGATCTGATTAGACGGTTTACAATCCGGACTTCGTGTCCAGTGGCTACCACCTCTTCCGGGAGCTTCAGCGAAGTACATTGAGCGCTATGGCAAGGGCTTAAAGAAACTTGGAAACTATATGGAAAAATAATTAAAGGTACATAGAATCTGGTATAGAAAAAATTTTGAAAATATAAATAGTAGTTTTGTTTTTATTATTTGAATTAAAACATACATTAATTCATTTTATACATTACATTAATTCACTTTTTATTTGAATTTCCCATCTCCAAAAGCTAATATAAAAATAACTCCTTATGAAGTCCTGATAAACCTCCGTAATGCCTTTTTATATTATTTAATCTTGTATTAAAATTATCTCATGAATGAAATTTGTTTAAATGTAGATCTGCCTCATTAATGTTTACTGATTTTATTTAATAATACAAGACTAGCAGACTTTGAACACTTTGTCTCAATAAATGAAAACTTCAAAACACGTAGTTGCACTTTGTCTTACTGGATTTTTTTCCGATCATGTTTCATACCCATTTAAAAGGAATGAAATAAATAATAAAAGTGTACATATTTAAAGTTGTAAAAATTAAAGAGGTTTTTACAGTATATTATGGCATATATTATTTCTCGCGACAAGTCAAAAATGGGGACCGCATTATACAAAAGGATAAAATTTTTACCGTTTTTTTGGGTTTTGAAAGTGGAATCGCATTATAACAAGATGCATGTTATAGTAGAATAAATGCTGTACATACCCAAGACAGCGAAAAATGCCCAATAGTTTCAGTTATACCATACATCACAATTTTTAAATTAAATCAGAAAATACGATAGAAAGTAACCTGATGACCTAAGCTGAAAAGCTAACCAATCATGTTATTACAAGACTGGAAAAAGAAAACAAAGCCAACTTGGCTGAATAATTTTGAAAATCTTATTGGTTCAGAATCTCAGAAATGGTCTTATCAAACTCTTATAAATCAGCAGCTTTTCTCATCCTGATACAAATGCTCTATGCTGCACTGTGAATTAACAAGTGCAAAGACTTTCTATAGGCATGCTCATTTCTCTAGGTTGGGATAGGGCAGAATATAATAGTCCTTTGGAGTATGCTTTTAACAAAGAAGCCTAGTACCAAATACACTGTTCTATTTGTGCTGAAGATAAATTAAAAATTACAGAAACCAACTAAACACTGTGGATAAGTAACATGATAGCAGAAAGAAAAACCTCATGTCCACAAAATAAATATTTTAAGGTAACAAATCTGCATTTCAGTATTCCCGTGTAATACACAAAAGATGGTCAAAGGGTGACTGAAATACGTTTACAATGAAACTTGTCTAAAATGGAAGCTCAAGGGACCTAAACAATTTTCAGTTATAGATAAGTTTCTGTTAAATCAAGGTAGAGCAAAAAAAAAAAAAAAAAAAAAAAAGCAACAAAAAAAAAAAAAAATAGAAAGAGCTATGTTTTATTGTGAAGCACCCCCACGAGTGCTGACCACTAATGGTCAAGCAAATGCGGCAACTTACCTCATGGGAGCACACATCAGGAGTTCGGAGCTTGGTGTAGGGACCAACAAACATAACATGGATACTGGGTGCGATTTCACTATCTTTAATAACTCTGAACTTATGCTAGATTACAAGCTACAAACAATGCCATACACAAAAGAGAACTAAGGGTCTGTACAATTTTACAACATTCTCAAAGTTAAGTGCCATACCAGTTTGCACATTATCAATACTAAACCTAGGCTTCCACTCAGGGTATAATCTTAGATCCCCAAAAATCATCAGCTTGGCAAATTGCTCCAGGCGGCGAGGGTTGCTTCCAGTACTTATAAACGTGTATGACTGCCCTCCTGCACAGGGTGTATAGATACTTAAATGCATCTAACTAACGTCTGCGACGACGTCGTGTGCCCCCTTTGATTAAAGCGCTAAGGCAAACTGGAAGAGGGGGGGCATGGTAACCCCACCAACGTGGCGATACCCCTGTACAGTTGATCAGGGGCTCAAGTCACGGATATATACCCTCCAAACCCCAGCGATGACGTTTCAACCAAGCCCTTAGATGCGCCTCGTGTGAACTGGTTCTAGGGTATTGAAAATCCTGCATGTTATATACATGTAGTACTCGCGACGGAGCATCTGCTCACCGTTTGATACGAGAACCTGCTTCGCTTCACAATATGGCTACAACTCTACCATTGCCTAGGGAGATGCGCCAGCAAATACTATCCACACTAGTAAGGGAATAATCTATATTGTGCTAACAATACTACATTTATAAAATGAGTCCACTTGGTCACATAGGGTTCTGCCCTCATCAGGGCGAACACGCACCAGTACTCACAAGAGGAGACCATACACACTCCATTGGGGTTGTGGCCGTTTTGGTATTCTGTATTTCACGATATAGATGGCACCATGGCTCAAGTTCCACACGGAGAATGTTTAAACAAAAAGTCACTTACTGGGAAAGTAGACACCAGTCGGGGAAAAGATGTTGGACTTCTCTGCACCACACAGAGTTACCTCTAAAACACGAGTTCCATAACTTATTCAATTTATCTTAGCCATAACTTCATTGCGATAAAATAAACAAAAGTCCGGAGAGATACCATTGGACAGATGCGTCAAAGCTGATTATATAAATCAAAACGTTATGTTAATAAAAAATAACTCTTAAACTTATAATTAATGGAAGGTTTGTGCTGTTCCATTCTGCTGCTTGGTCGGCATTAATTATGCTTCTTCCACAATTCAAGCTCACTCGCTCTCAGCAAACCAGCCAGCACATACAACCTCTCTCTGTGTGTGTTCTTCTACATCAAAATCAATTTAACTCCCTTTTACGAATGTCGACGCAATAATGAATTGGGATCCAGCATCATTTTCTCGGAAATCTTTTCGGAGAAAACAATGCCAACTCCCAACAATCGTGTTCTTTGTTGCAGCATAATCGACGCTGTAACACAGATCGCTATACTAAACAACAATAAAGACACTCCAGTTTGTCCCTCGTACAAGGCATTTTTTGTCGTTATAAAAAAACTCAACCCTTAATATTACAACGAATTATATGCACTACTGCCATACCTCTCTAGGTGAACGAAAACGGCCTTAGCTTTCGCTGGACCCATGTGACACTCACTGACATGGAATGTCACATACGCCCAACAAATACTTTGAACATATCGTCTCTATGATATGTTTGGGCCTCCCTAGCTATCACAGAGACTGTGTCGGGCTTTTCCTCTCTTCCCTACACCCCCACATTTTACTTTTTTTCCTGTGTGCAATGCAGGTGCCGCAATACCAGACCTGCTCCTGCTGCAGCCATCTTACATCCCCAAACCGCACACCTACCACCTGAAGCCAACCATCCTTAGTTCGTGACCGCACTGTAAACGATCCAATCCACCGGGCCGCTTTCTGCTCTCTCTCTATTCCACCCTTACTGCGAGGTTGGAATCACACACTGCCCCTTCCTCCGTTGACAGTTCCTCGGTTGGATTGAGTGCGTGCACACTGATTCTACATCCTCATTTGGTGCCACACCCGTCAAGTGGTTGTATAGGTTCCAACGGAACATCAACGCTCCATACGGTGACCATGGTTTCACATTGGAATGTCAGGCCCCTTAAGATGTCCATCCCCAGGATTCCATCATACAACTCGCCTGCAAAAGATTGCACCATGAAAGTCCTGAGTCTCATATGACTGCCCTGAACACAAACATCCAGGGTGACGCCCTGGCTGATGCTGAGGAATCCCCCATTCACACCTCTCACCACCATATCAATTGGGTGAAATGGGGCACTGGGGAGCTGTTTGCACAACTCAGCATCAACCATTGACACTTGGGGACCCGGTGGCAACTACCATCGGCACCGACTGACCCTGGGTAGTCATCTTCACCACACAGAGTCCGCCATCCCCACAACACATCATAAATGGTTCCTCACTGGACATGGTAATGTTTGTATTGTGTGCCCTTGGTGCTTGTTGTGGGCAGGTATGAGCGTAGTGTCCCAATTGCCTGCACTAAAAACAGCCAGTTCCTACCGCTGGGCCCTTAGGCATCGGGGCCCGTCCCTTGTCATGCTCCAAGAACAATTGCTTTATGGACTGGAAGAGGCCTTCCACAATGCTATCCAGGCGTTTAATCGCCTCCCCGCAGTTACAGCCTGTAGACGGGGCTTTCTGCTGTTGGGCGGTTCCCCATGGACCCCTTTCTGCGTTACTCATGGCTGGTTATGAGAGTTCTCCCCATATGTCGCGGTCTCACCGAACTCCGCCACATTGGACATCCCTTTATGTTTCCTTTCAGTGTCTTCAGACTGCTGCGCCACCAGAACCACCTCTTGGTAGGCTTTAGGATTGGCAATCATTAAGACCCTCTAGCAGGCAGCTGTTGCAGAAAGATTGCAACAGCATAGCCTCCCTGCTAGAGTCCCACTTGTGGTTGCCCCAATGAATCGCTCCATGGGCAATTCGAGGTGGCCAGCGAACTCTGCGACTGTTTCTGAGTAATCACAGTCCAGGTTAATTTTGCCGAACACTTGCTCGAAATGCAAACGCAGATGTGCATAATCTTCTATGTCGAACAGCTCATACTCTGCTGCGCGTTTGGCAGCATTACCTTTCAACCTGGCTTTAATTACGGTTAGTTTGACTTCCGGTGCAACCAGCCATTGTCAGGAAGGCCGTAATACTAATACCATCGTCCTCCCCGGCGAACGTGGAATGGCATCAGTAAACCTTGCCAGATTCTGTGTGGCCACGGCCTCCTCGTCACGTCCGTTATGAGGCATGGCTCACCAGCGTTTTCAATATCCCCTTCTAACCGCACCACCCCTACAACAACCTCGCGTCCATTGATCCCCTTAATGCCCAGAATTTCTGAACTACCAAGCCCCCTGTTGGGCACCAAATGTAATGTGCCCCCAGGAGAGCTGATCACTAATGGTCAAGCAGCTTACCTTGTGGAAGCTCACATAAGGAGTTCGGAGCTTGGTGTAGGGGTAGGGACCAACAAACGCAAAACGGACACGGGTGCGATTTCACTATCTTTAATAACTCTGAACTTATGCTAGATTACAAGCTACAAACAATGCCATACACAAAATTGAACTAAGAGTATGTACCATTTTACAACATTATCAAAGTTAAGTGCGTTACTAGTTTGCACATTATCAACACTAGACCTAAGCTTACACTCAGGGTATAACCTTATGCCCCAAAGATCATCAGCTTGAAAAACTGCTGCAGGCAATGAGGTTTGCTTCGAGCACCTATAAACGTATATGACTGCCCTTCTGCACGGGGTGCATCGAAACTTAAATGCATCTAACTAATATCGATGACAACGTTGTGTGCCCCCTTTGATTATTGTGCTGAGACAAACTAGGGGATGGGGGGGGGGCACGGTAACCCCACAAACGTGGCGACACCTCCATACAGTTGATCAGGGGCTCAAGTCACGGGTATCTACCCTCCAGAACCCAGTGATGATATTTCAACCAAGCCCTTAGGTGCGCTTCACTGAGTGTGAAGTGGTTCTAGGGTATTGAAAATATCGCACGTTATATCATACTCGCTACTGAGCACCATATGGGAACAACCTGCTCCGTTCACAATATGGCTGCAACCCTAACATTGCTCGGGGAGATGCACCAGAAAATACTATCCATACTAGTAAGGGAACAATCTATATTATGCTAACACTATTACACTAATAAAACGAGTCCGCCTGGTCACACTCCAGCACTAACAAGAGGAGACCATACACACAAGTATTCTGTTCAGATGTTCATATGGCTATGTTGCCCCCCCCCCCCGAAATTTTCCATTTTGTCAACTATTTCTGTTCAAATTCTATTTTTCAAATTCTCTTTTCGATACCTTTTTTGACCGATGGACAGCAATAATCGTAAGGGATTTCAATGAAATGTTTAAATATAATGTCATCTTTCATGGTCAAGGTTAAAGTCTGCAACAGAAATAACCGAGGAAAGTTTCCGGTATCATTGGCAATGTTCAGTCCGTTTTCACTTTGAATTAATGCCGTAAGATGCTCGTAAAAAAATGGCCTGGCAAGACCTTTTGTATAGAGCTGTGAAACAGAGTGCAACAGCTTTGATCGAGACATTTCAC
Source organism: Rhysida immarginata (assembly GCA_023313115.1). Lineage (NCBI taxonomy): Eukaryota > Metazoa > Arthropoda > Chilopoda > Scolopendromorpha > Scolopendridae > Rhysida > Rhysida immarginata. The sequence goes on from JAHWFO010039935.1 coordinate 853,124, forward strand.
AATCTGCAATAAATACCGATTGCTTCGAACATGTTTTTTCTGCCATGACATATATTTTTCTTGATATTTAGTTATTTCTAGATTATACGTTTCTGGACTAATATATTCACATACAACAGGGTAATTATCAATTTCGATTTGTGACCAAATTTCAACCAGTGTTTGTACGGCATACGAAAAAATTCTGTAGCTCTAATTTTTCATTCACATGACAGGTTTAGGGTAAAAATACAGTAATCCAACCTTTTCGGCAGCAGTTTAGTCTACAAATCATAAGAAGAAAGAGCAAAGCAACACCAGCAATAGATTATCGACGACTGAAAAAATTTCACTTGGTCCAATAAGCCGAAGTTCCTGGTAGATCATGTTGATGGCAAACACAGAATTTAGCGCAAATAACATGAATCCATGGATCCATCATGTCCGTCGACAACTGTGTTAGCGAATGAAACAATATAATGATATAGGGAAATATACACTGAACGACCAATTTATTATAGACACCCCGCTAATCGTGTGTTGCGCCTCCTTTAGCGGCGAGAACTGCCTGAATACGTGCTGGCATGGATTCAACAAGGTGTTGAAACCGTTGCGAAGGAATAGCAGCCCAGGCTGACATCACAACGTCCCGTAATTGGTGCAGGTTGGACAGTAGTGTGGGAAGGCGTTGGACGGTTCTCTCCATTTCATCCCATAAAGGTTCGAGCGGGTTGAGATCGGGCGACCGAGCTGGCCACTGAAGTAGGTGGAAGTCCGCGTCATGTTCCTTGAACCAGTACAAGACCATTCGAGTATGGTGACAAGGAGCATTGTCCTGCTGAAACTGTCCGTTACCACCAGGGAACACTGTCATCATGAACAGGTGTACCTGATTGGCAACAATGTTCAGGTAATGTGTCTACGGATATCAGAGAACCCAGTGTGTCTCAAGAGAAGACACCCTAGACCAGCACTCCTCCTCCACCCGCCTGTATGGTTGTCTGCTGACAGGATGGGTCCATGGCCTCGTGCATGATGAAGTAGGAACCGTGATTCGTCGGACCAGGCGACCTTCTTCCACTCATCCAGTGTCCATGCCTGTGTGCCTGTAGCAGGCGCGCTTTTCTATTTTGCGATGACAGCAACGGTATCCGTACTGGCTGCCTGTTGTAAAATCCAGATCGGTGCAAGGTGCGCTGCACCGTGTGCTCCGAAATGGGTTGGGATTCTCCCTCATTGAACTGCGCTGCAATTTGTTGGGCTGTTCCCGTCCTGTTGCTGTGGACGATTTGTGCCAGTCGCCGTTGGCCTCGCTCATCCATGGCCCTGTTTCATCCGGAGTTGTGTTTGTTGGAGATTGTTTTTTGGCATAACTGCCATTCACAGAATACCCTTGACACTGTTGCATGGGAAAACCTGAGGAGGTTCGCGATTTGCGAAACGCTCAACTGCGCCCGTCAAGCTCCAATGATCATGCCTCGTTCAAAGTCGGTCAAATCCTTGGATTTACCCATATTCAGTCCACTTCTGCTGCTGACTGCAACTTGCGATCCAATGCATCCCTTTTATACCCGCTTCGGCCTATTCCATTGTTTGGGTGTCACTGGGAGGCCAATCCATTTTCCGTAAGAGGTGTCTCTAATAAATTGGTTGTTCAGTGTATATGTAGCACATGTTAGATCCACTGATTCTCCTGGATTCACGTCTATATGCCAGAGTGTATGTAAGCATTGTTGCCAATGCATCCATTCATGCTGATAGTTTATCCGCAAAGCAGATAATACTTCCAGCAGGATAATGCGCCGGTGCACACACCATGGAATGGTTCCAGGAACATGATCATTTTTCTTAGATACAATGGCCTGCCCAGTTGCCAGATCTGCTTGAACATTTATGGTATGAACTGGAAAGGAATATTCGTTGCAAGCCTACACCCCTGTCAACTGTTCAAAAACTATGTGACCCACTCATGTCTGCATGGTACACAATACCTTGGGAACGCTTTCAGAACTTTGTTGTATCTATATCTCGACAAACTCAAGCTGTTATGAAGGCAAAACGCACTACTAGGTGGTCTAGGATCAGAAAAGTTGAATCAGTGTAGTTAAATCAAACAACAGTGGGCGATTAGAAAAGAGCGATTAAAAAAAGAATGAAATATGAATAGAAAAAAAGCAAAGAAAAAATCTGCAGATACAAAATATCTATGAATATACAAAAATAATTTGGAGAATTATTTATATAGGAGAACATTCATACTTTGATAACCCCCTCCCCTTACCCAATTTTACCGTTCACTTTTGTCACAAATTCTAACCCCCCCCCCCCTCCCGTCGCAAACGTATTTTATGAATGACCCCTAAGCATTTGCTATGATTCTTGCTTTACAGGGAAGTTCCCTATTGCTGTCAATATTGAATGATGAAGAGTTACTTGCTTAGCAGCCCAGTGGCACAATTGAATAGCTTGACAAAAATTGATGGCATTCGCGTAAAAACAGAGATCACCAAAATTTTTTTTTTTATTCTAAATCGTTAATAAATACAGATTAAAAGTGTTTTTTCAAAATTGTTGAACTCGATTGAGAACATTAAAAAAATATTCACTTTTTTATTAAAAATTTTTTACACAAGAAAATTTTTTTCTCATTCTTTTATATTTTGTTATAAAATATATACATTTTATTATCTTTAAAATTTCAAAGAGATTTGATAAAATTTGCTTGAGGTATGACTTTTTACCTCTTATACCAAAAAAATGTATTTGTTTATAACTTTTTAACAAATGCAAATTTTTAAAAAATATTTTGGGAATTTTACAACTCTATTAGATACTACCGAATTATAATAAAAGTTTTAAATTTCACGACAAGTTTGTTTTTGAGGGGCCCACTTCAGGAATTCTTACTGAATGTTATATTATTATTAAGCAAATAACTTATAATTAAAGGAAGGTTTGTGGTGTTCATTCTGATGCTCGGTCACCATATGCTTCTTCCACAATTCAAGCTCACCTGCTCTCGGCAAACCAGCCAACACACACAACCTCTCTGTGTGTGTGTTCTTCTACATCAAAATCAATTTACATCCCTTTTACAAATGTGGATGCAATGATGCACTGGGATCCAGCATCATTTTCTCAGAAATCTTCCCGAATAAACAATGCCAGCTCCCAACAATCGCGTTCTTTGTTGTACCGTAATCGATGCTGTAACACAGATCGCTATACTAAACAACAATAATGACACTTCTGTTTGCTCCTCTACAAGGCTTGTTTTATCATTATAAAAAAACTCAATGCTTAATATTACAACAAATTATATGCTCTACTATTACACTACCCTTGGTGCACGAAAACGGCCTCAGCTTTCAACTGACTCATTGACATGGACTTTCACATTATGATATAATGAATTCAGTCTTTATTAAACCTGATTTTTCTGAAAACATTGCATAACAGTTGTGTATAAGGATAAAATCGTGCATCTCACGCAATCAATAATCAAAGACAACAATCACTCCATCTCGCAGTGTCGCTTATCAAACTATAGCTTGAAAGTTATTAAGTTTAAACAAGAAGCAAGAAAATGCGAACCAGATATAACAAGACAATACTCTTGGAGCAAATGCTCAAAATGTTGAGACGTGTGGATAAGGGTGGATCTTGGCTTAGAATGAGTCAACACTTACCGTAATTTACGGTAGTAACGCCGCGGCTTATCTAATAAAAAAGTTGTAAAAATTTCCGTTGTGGCCTAAATACCGTTTTTTTTACTTCCAAACAGCATGACAACAACGATTTCAGAAAACTGATACTGCTTTGAAGTGATGCAGTTGCATTCCGTCCTGATGAAAATCAAACGAAATTAGCGCATAATATACATTACAGTACCTTAATTTTCCTGTATATACAATGTACACTTCATTATTTATTACATTTATTCGCTTTTCATTTGAATTCCCCACTGCCCGTCGCCATTTTAACAAGTTGTACTTCATGGATTGAGAAGGTACATTCGTATTTTTTTTTGGCGCCGGAAATTCAAATGAAAAGTTGCATAATGAACTTCAGACGAAATTAGCGTATAATATACATCACAGAACTTTAATTACCCTGTATTTACAATGTATAGTTCATTATATATTACAATATTTCACTTTTCATCTGAATTTCCCGTCGCCAATAAAATACGAATGTAAGTTTTCAAATACGAAGGCCAACAAATATGTTGTAAAGTGGCATTCTGTTCATATTTCACTTTTCATTCCGATCCCGCCTCGAAGTATGTTCTAAATGCGTTTATAGTTTTGTAATGAATCTGAAGGCACAAAACACGTCTGGATACACGTTTTTTTTTTAGGATAAAAAGTCGTATTATGAACTTCAAACGAAATTAGCGTATAATATACGTGACAGAACTTTAATTACCGTGTAGTTCATAAATGTAAAATCTCCGACAGTAATGGTGCGGCGGCCGATACGCTCCCCCACCACCACACACGCAATCGGTAATCTAAAAACAGTTTTTTTATATGGCATATATGCTTCAATAAAAGTAATACGCATTTCAGTGGGGAAAAATTTTTAATTTCGTACATATAATATATTTTTGCATACATTTCCTCCAGCGTCGAATACATTTTTGTCCGTCGATTGTGTCCTAACTGCCTTGCTGCTGCACGATTGCTCTTAAGCCTTTTCAATCTTGGCTGTTAGTTTAAAAGCTGCTGTATAGCTTGCACGTCGCTTTGGCGAATTTGAAACATACTCTGCTCATGGTGAAGATAAACTCCACCGTGCTCTTGCTTATAATAATAATAATAATAATAATAATAATAATAATAATAATAATATATAATAAAATACTGGTGTTTCTAACACCTCTCAAGCGCTCTCATGACCGTATAGCCCCGCGCGCGCTCGTGAAACCTTTTGATTGTCAACCCCGAGCATCGAGATAAAAAGTCCGATAAGTAAATAAGAGCAAGAGCGTACCTTCATCTGTTCTTGATAAGAGTTAACTGCCACAGAAACTCGTTATGCTTTCAAACTTTGTTTTACGCGTAATTATTTATTTTCCTATATTATAATCTGGTGGGGATTTATTAGATTTCAATGCATTTATTCTTTTATGAAAAAAATATGAGCGTTAAAAACGCAAAAAATCTACGAGAAACCTAACGAAACTTTAAAGAAAATTCGAAACCTAAGAGAAAAAACTTTAAAAAATAAAAAATGTAAAACAATCTTCGCTTTTATCTTCAGCTTCTTCGCCCCTACTGTGTATACAGCTATAAGAAATTTTAATTAAAAAACACAAAAGAAATACGCTAACAGGCAACTTGTTCTCCTTAAAGACCAATTTCGTTTCCCGTTTTCACTATATCCGTGTGTGTGTGCGCCAATCATAAGCTGGCTGCGGGAGTTGGCCGTTGTGTAGTGGGAGCGTAGCGAGTGCGCGTTCGCCGTCACCTAAAAGTGAAGATTTATCCTAAAAAAAAACGTGTATCCTGACGTGTTTTGTGCCTTCAGATTCATTACAAAATTATAAACGCATTTAGAACATACTTCGAGGTGGGATCGGAATGAAAAGTGAAATATGAACAGAATACCACTTTACAACATATTTGTTGGCCTTCGTATTTGAAAACTTACATTCGTATTTTATTGGCGATGGGAAATTCAGATGAAAAGTGAAATATTGTAATATATAATGAACTATACATTGTAAATACAGGGTAATTAAAGTTCTGTGATGTATATTATACGCTAATTTCGTCTGAAGTTCATTATGCAACTTTTCATTTGAATTTCCGGCGCCAAAAAAAAATACGAATGTACCTTCTCAATCCATGAAGTACAACTTGTTAAAATGGCGACGGGCAGTGGGGAATTCAAATGAAAAGCGAATAAATGTAATAAATAATGAACTGTACATTATATATACAGGAAAATTAAGGTACTGTAATGTATATTATGCACTAATTTCGTTTGATTATTATAAGGGGGAGGGGGTGCGGCCTAACTACCGGTTTTTTTTTCTAAAATGATACGTTTTTATCGGTGCGGCCTAACTACCGCTGCGGCGTTATTACCGTAAAATACGGTATTTAGATACAATAAATTAAATGCTTATTGATGACAGTTAAATGAGACGTAAACATGTCCCATAATTAATAATGGTAAATGAAATTAGATTATACATAGTCAAATAGGAATACAATTTCTTCACAGAACGACTGGCATAAGCTTGGTCAATAGGGATAACGGCAAGAATCGCAAGTTTTTAACAAGAAATATAGGGACTAATTTAAAAAAATAAACTAACATGAAATTGTGCAGAGAGACGTTTAAAAAATATTCAGTGGGGGCTCAAGTACAACCGTGGCGTTATGCGATGCTCAGTTGAACTCGGCAATCTTAAAACCAGAACCTGCGGGCAAAAGAATTTGAACATGGAGAGGTGACAAGGATGAGCCGTCCTGTTGAATAGGCTTATGATTGTGAAGCTGAGAAACAGACATCGGGATGGTGTAAGCTGGGCATGCGACCTTGTCTACAATCATGCAACTGGGATTCGTAGGGAGATAAACCTAAGGCTGGAGGGATCGAAACCACTGGCAATATAAGCGGGCACCATAGTTGCACAGGATGGGCAGAAGCAAAGAGAATGAGGAATAATCTAAAGTTAAGAGAAAATATTTTTCAAGATAATTTTACCAACAATTACACAGCATAACTATCTGCGACCGAGGTAATTAGTCATGAGAAAAATTGCCACATGGGCAGGTGATAGTATCACGCAAGTCCTAAAAACAAATTTTACAACAACAATAGTCCATAGAATTAGTAGTGCATATATAAATTATGCACGTGAGTAGTCCAACAATGAATTATGCACATATAAATATAAATTACCAACAAATTCAATATTTACAATTAAAAAATTAGATTAAAACATTTTTAATTACTATCTATCATGAATACCAACGAATGTTCACCAACGTGTTTTTATTAGCTATAATGGCAATTTCCCGAACAAATCCCCCCTGTAATTTGCTTGGGTGCAGAGTAGTAATCAAGGAGTCTTTAGACACAGAATTTGGTGGGACATCTGTATCTACTGGACCTGAAAGTCTAACATAGACACTTACAACATATAAACAAAAAATGATTAATTATAGTAAGTAAATAAATCGTATATATAATTTGTACAACTTAAGTCGTGTGCGCACACTAACTCACAAAAAATAAGCACAATTACAAATTTATCGGTATACCATAAAAAAATAAAAAAGAATAGTCACGTGACTTTGATTTTATACCGAGCTCAGTAACATATAGGGAATAATATGTAGATTTACTACAAACTAGTCAAAAAATATTATAACTTAATTATCAATAGAGTTAAAAATGTCATGCTGAGACTTTTCAGTCATCAAGTAAGCATTAAGTGAAAAAAAAAAAAAAAGGAATGTGCCATAAAAATACATCTGGGTGTCTAGAACCCCTCTCCTCCAGCCTGAAATAATGCGTACAGAAAACCAATAAGCTCTAAGAAATTTACATATACATACCAAACACAAACAACTCTAATTACTTTACTGTCCCGCAGGGACAAAGATAAGTGGTCCCAAATCTTATGTAATGTGGGGGCAGGTAAAAGTTTTGTGAATACATCTTTGGGCATGTCAGAGGATGGGCATTAGGTAAGGACCACGTTCTGGAGATCGATTTCGCACGAGATAAAATTATGCAATCTCAGCATGTGCCCCGTTCTACTCTTGGGTCCTAACACACTCAGACATGCAATGGCAGATGTTGAATTTGTATATATAGTTGTAGGAAAGGTGATAGTTGTAGTTCCCCTGTCCAATTTGGGTAATCAGGTCTCACAACCATCGGAATGACTTTACACTCTCGGATATAGAAATCACCTTGGCCTCGCAGCTGCTAAGATCGACAAGATGCTATTTTTTATTTGAACAACAGCTGAACGTGTTTTGACCCAATTTTATGAGAATTCCAGAATATCCTTTACTCTGTGGGGTAACATACCAGCTGGCATCAGCAAATGCGCACAAAGAACCATTTGATGGAACAAAGGTCAGAGACGATTTGCAGGTCTGGGCCATATAAGCGGCCACACCTTTGAGTGCCATCATATGTAAAACGGTGGGAGATCTGGCATATGACGATAATCGCATAATCGCATATGCTATATCCGGGCGCATACACTTTATCACGTACATAAACAACCCCAAAAGAGATTGGTAAACAGTAGGTCGGCTGGCTGTGACTTCTCCGCTTCATCTAAATTCACTTGTGGGTTGAGAGGAGTGGTCCTGCAGCTGGTATTCTTGCATGACTTGTCGGATACAGTGAGTTTGCGTAAGTTGTATGGTGTTACCATTGCGGCTCACTTGCATGCCCAGAAGGTGACGAACATCACTGAGGTTCACTAGCTCAATATCACGCCGAAAAAAGTCCACTAGGGACGTTAGGTGGTGAATATCATTTGTGGCAGCTACAATGTCATCCACATACACGGCAAGGAGAATGGAACATCTGCTGTCGTTTTAGATGAAAAGGTTATCATCAGCTCATGAAGGCGTGAACTCTAGGTGGAGTTGACATAATTTCAAATACCAACATCTGCCGCTTTGTTTTAGTCTGTACAGCGATTTGCGAAGTTTGCATACTTCGCCTGCATGGACTGGTAATCCCTTGGGTGGCATCACATATATAGTATTATCAATAGGTGCATGCAAGTATGTGCATTTCACATCGTATTGATGCAATGGTATGCCTGTATTGACTGCTATCGTGAACAGCAGTCTTATCGATTCCATTCTAATCAAAGATGAGAATAGAGTGGTTCAGCAAAGTGTTAATGTGAACGTGAACGCGAAAATGAGTGACATCATCCAAGTTCACGTCCACATAGGCGCTGACCTTGAAAATCTGCTTCAGCAAAGCGTTACTTCCCATTATGAGTCCAAATGGCGTCACATACGTATGACATCATATGTTCTTATTACGCATGCGCAGAACACAAATATCCACATCCAGTTCTTGCCTTATGCATGTATTTTGAAAGTTCCTTACTATTACAACATCGTACATTTCTAACCTTATATTCTAAATATTGTTTGTACAAAAACAATTATTCAATTATCATATCATAGACGTAAGTCTAAAGAACACGTGTGCAAATAACATAGCATTTTATTTGTTCGTTTTATAAATAAAAACATCGGGAATGGCAAACATGAACGTACCAGACTAGGCATTAATTTCGCCATGCTTTAACGTGGAGACGTGAAGCAATGACATCATTAGTTCAGACTTTTTTTTTACCTCACGTCGAGGTGAGGCAGTGTGGAGTGGACGTGAACCCTCGACCTAGATTTACGTCATTCCTGCGCTCTATGTCATAGCCATGCCACATGTTTGCTTTGCTGAACCTCTCTAATGTCAATTCATATACCTGTGATGAGCCAACTGCGATCAACCTCGCTTTGAATCGGGAGACGGACCCGTCAGTATTGTATTTTATGCGATATATCCACTTGGTCTTCAGAATTTTGGTATTGAGAGGCTTAGGAACTAAGTCCCAAATTTTGTGAAGATCAAGTGAATCTAACTCGCTCTTCATTGCCTCTTCCCATTGAAGATGTTGCGGGGAAGAGAGAGCCTGTTCATATGAAAGAGGAGTTGTCAAAGGAGTACTTGCAGGTCCGGCAAGATTTGCGTTGGGAGGAAGTGAAGCAGCACATTGTTTTTTTGCTTTTTCTTTAAGTCTTTGGGACCTTCGCAGCAAAGGAGGAGGGAGAGACTCAGGCGATGAGGGTGAGCAACAAGGTTGATCACTGTGTAGAGGTCGATCCAAGGCAGACACATGCGAAACTGAAGGCATGGAAGTTAATGAGTCATTCACTTGGGAAGGTGAACGTTGAAGAGTTTCCTCGGGGGCCGAGATGGGAACGGGTGACAACCGTCTGTTGATCAGTCCTACGTCTTTGGTTTCGGGAACCTCCGATGGGAGAGAATCACAAGGAAATTGTGGCATTGAGGGGATTGTGAACAGCAGTTCGTGGGATGCAGTCATTTCAGGAAATGTTTTAGGAAAGAAACAATGGACTGAGCATGAAGAAGCTTGCTTTCCTCAAGTGGATAGACGAGGTACCCAGAGGACGATGCTGTGTATCTCATAAAAATCCCGTGCTTCGCATGTGCCTGGAGCTTTGATCGTTGTGATTTGGGAATGAAGTTATATACAAGGCACCCAAATGATGCCCGATGTTTGAAGGTGGGTCTTTTTCCAGACCACAACTCCTCTGGCGACAGCATTTGCCCCGTTCTTGGCAAAGAGTTCAAGTTGTACACTGCCATGACAGCTGCAAGATCTCAAAACTGATGGGAAACATTGGAAGAGGCAAGGAAGACACTCACTCCATCACAAATGGAGCCCTTTCTGCAACATTTGACTGGGGTTCTCAGGTATGGTAAACTGTTGCGTTATCCCTTCTTTAGCACAAAATTCAGCTAGCATGTCGTTGGTGAATTCCGTGCAGTTTTCAGATCGTATGTGGACGAGCCAATCAATACCCTGTAGATCATTGTAGTCATTTGATTATGTTTATTAATGCTTGCGGTACCTCTGCCTTAAGTCGCTAAGGAAAACACAAATGTCTTGTAAGTATAATCGTCCACGGCAATCAAGAGGTATTTGTGGTCATAAGGTAATTGGCATGGGACCGACAGTGTCCATGTGAAGGAGATACTAAGGGCAAGTAGACTGTTGACACTGAACAGTTCTATGAGTAGGGTTGGTCATTCCTGCCTTGAGGCATAGAAAACATAGCGTGATTTGAGTAGGGAGGGTAACATTCTCTAGTCCATGAATGCTGTGATGTGCCAATGCTTTGACGAATTTTTTGCTCGATGGATGCCCTAAAGCATTATGGACGTTCTGATAAGTAACCACTAGAGAATGAACTGGAAGCGTCGTTTGATCAACTGGTGGGGCTTGAGATGAAACTGGCAGGAATGGCAGATCCGCAACTGCCTCCTGTGCAGCCACGGCTACGAGCTGATCGGATGTTATGGAGTAACCATTGGGACCAAAGGACAAAGTGTATCCCTGTTTGTAACCCATCAACACAAGGTTATATCACGCATGAGGGCATAATGCGCGTCACGTAAAGTTAAAATTGACCCAATAGTTAATGGGACACTTGCAATTCCTATGCCAGTCGCAGTAATGGTTTTCTTGTGGTTTGCAGTGTGAATAACTATGACACATCTGCATAGATGTAAAGAAACTTTTGTCCTTAATGACATGGAAGGAGCTGCCAGTATCCACTATACATTCCTCCTGTGGAAGGCCAATGCAGTTGGCTGTAGGTTTCTTTTCCTGGGCCCCACCACCACGCTTGTGAAACTTACGTTTAGGGTGTGAAGTGCGCATGTTGGATGGAGGCGAACACGGAGAAACACGAGTGCTGGAGGTACCGGGTGCTCCCGAAAAACGCTTGGAAGGGCAGACAGACCTAACATGCCCACTGCCACTGCTATTGTAACAGGTTACCCCAGAGCGCTGTTGGGTACCAGAGGGAGAAGGTGACACTTGGGTAGGTGCTGTATTGATGTAGGAAGCTGCACTAGCAGAGCGCCCACATGAATTATTATTGTTAAATACCGCACTCAGCGACCATGGAAAATTTTGAGAGTCATGTGAGGATCAGCCTGCACAGAAAGCCTCAAAGACATATAGCTTGAAGGTAAACCAGCTACCATGTGATCGATTAAGGTCTTATCGTCTACAGGTAGCGATATAGCACCTGCCTCCGCACGGATATGTAATGCACGTGCGACATAGGCATTGGGATCGTATGCGTCATGGAAATGGAGAGCTGAAAGGCATCGCATAACTTCTGCCTGAGTAGCAGAATCGTGTCGGGCAAAACGCGGACGGATGGCTTCCCAGATAGAAAATGGGTTGTCATCCTGCAACATGATTACAATATCATCATCAACCATACATAATATACTAGTGGAAAAAAAAAATCCCAACACCACGAAGGACTTGTGCTAGAAGAATGAAATTTTGATAATATATTCAGCTATGGTATTTATTCAATTGATTCAAGTTTCAAGGTTACAACTTACAAGGGGCGCCACCAGCGCCACCCTGTACATGGTGAAAAGCACGGACTTTAGTACTCGCAGTAGCCGTGCTGGTCTATGCAGGTCTGCACACGTGCATGCATACGGTCGTAGAGATGCTGAATGTCATTTTATGGTATGCCATTCCATGCCTGTTGTACCTGGATGGTCAGATCAGCGACAGTTGTTGCTGGTTGTGGAAGAGCCCTGACACGGCGTCCGACCATGTCCCAGATCTTCTCGATGGGTGACAGATCTGGTGATCGTGCTGGCCATGGTGGGATGTGGACACCCTGAAGGGCACGGTTTGCAGTGGCTGTGTGGGGTCAAGTGTTATCCTGTTGGAACAGCCCCCCTGGCATACCAGCCATGAATGGCAGCATAATGGATTCAACAACCATCTGAATGTAAACATTTGCTGTCATGGTGACTGGGATAACCACCAGGGGGTCCTGCTGTCGTAGGAAATCCCGCCCCATACCGTAACGCCAGGGGTGGGGCTTGCATGCCGACGACGGATACAGCTCGGTAACAGGACTTCCCCACTCCTCCTCCTGATCCTTGTGCGACCATCACTCTGACCCAGACAGACACCACTTTCATCCGTTAAGACCACAGACCTCCATTCTGCCCTCCAAGTCGCTCTGGCTGGACACCACTGAAGACGTGCTGCACGGTGTTGAGGGGTAAGAAGCAAACATGCCACAGGGCGCCTGGAGTGGAGGTTCCTGGTCAGGAAACGGTTCTGAATTGTGCGTGGAGTGATGTTGGGTGCCACAGCAGCCCGAATATCTGCTGCAGATGCTGTCCGATTTGCCAAAGCCATCCTACAAATGCGCCGGTCAACCCTGTCTCTAGTGGACGGGAATCGTCCAGATCCTGGTCTCCTGGTAATCCTGCCTTCCCTGGACCATTGCTGCCAACAGTTGTACACAGTGGCAACGTCTCGACCGATGCGTTCTGCAATAGCACGGAACGAAAGTCCAGCCTCTCGAAGGCCCACTACACGTCCTCGTTCGAATTGGGTTAGCTGTCCATATTCACGTCACAGTCGCCTTCGAGGCATGTTTTACATACTCTATCACACACGTCCACAAGTGTCTGAAGTGACAAAGACGCACGTCTGATCTCCTTTATATCTGTCATTGGAATATCTCATTTGCATGTACAGGGTGGCTGAATCAATTGAATAAATATCATAGCTGAATATACTGTCCAAATTTCATTATCTAGTAAAGTTCTTTGTAGTGTTGGGATTTTTTTTTCCACCACTGTAGGTAGTGTCTCAGACGTGCCCGTCAGTCCGAACAACTGATCTCTCCGGGTCTGAGGTCGGTAGAGAAGTCTTAGTATTAACATACTTATCCAAACCCTTTGACTCCAGAAACGTCAACTGCCTGAACGTTGAAGTAAACAGACAGAACGAAAGAGGTCAGTGGCCTCCCAAAGGATTCTACCACTAAATCTAATATCACGGAATAATATACTGCAAGAATTATTCAGCAATTTTATGGGGCCTCGAATATTTACAATCAATACTGAAAATGATGGGCTTGGGAATTGAGGGACTGTCATCGAAAAAAAGAGTCAGCCATTGTTGGATGCAAATTCCAGTTTGTTGAGATAAAGAAATGTTATGTGGTTTAAAGATCCAATTAAGTTTTTTAATAAAAAACTTATTATAGGGTAAGGAGATAATTTTTTTCTTTTCTTTAACGGTGTGTTCTCTAATGGATTTTTTGTTAGGATTTCAGAGAAACTTAATACCTCCCTTTATTTCGCCGACTAATTGCTGAATATCTTTATGTTTATTCTTCTTTTTTATTCGATAGTTAGGTTAAAAATAGCATAGAATTAGTCAAAAAATTAAAAAATAAAGTGGTCAAAGACGGTGAGATACTAGTTTCGTTTGACATTGTCTCACTATTTCCCAATGTACCTATTCCTGAAACTCTTAATTTCCATAAAGACGTTCTTCGCAAGAACCAAATCCCTAAAATTAAGATTGATGAATGTGTAAGTTTAACAGAACTCTGCGTCAACAACATCTTTCAATACAATGGCCAGGTTTATAAAATGAATAGTGGCACTCCCATGGGATCATGCCTCAGTCCGATAATGGCTGAGATTTTCCTCAAAAGTTTCGAGGACATTCTAAAAAAACTCGGGTAACTATTTTTCCCGACACTTGGTTCTGGTACGTCGATGACATTTTTGCCGTTTTCGATACCAATTTTTGTGATATAAATAATTTCGTTCAACACATCAATAGCTTCTTTCCCTCGATCAAGTTTACTTTCGAAATGGAAGAGAATAATAAGCTGCCCTTTTTGGATATTTTAATTATTAGAGATAATAACTCATTATCTTTCGACGTTTTTCAAAAACCAACCAATAAACTAAATTACATTCCCATTGATTCTGGTCACCCCTGGAACCAAAAAGTTTCCACGTTTATCTTTATGATCGATAGAGCCCTCAATCTTCCCCTAAGTAAAACCGCTCTTAAGCACGAAATCTCCTTAATTAAAAATATTACTATAAAAAACGGTTACAGCTCTAGAACTGTTGTAGACCTGTTAAGAAAAAGGAAATTCAAAAAGTTTATTTCAGACACAACCAACTTACACACTGTTAAAGAAAAGAAAAAAATTATCTCCTTACCCTATAATAAGTTTTTTATTAAAGGACTTAATTTGGTCTTTAAACCACATAACATTTCTTTATCTTTTAGCAACCCGAACCAAATAAGATAATTGTTGGATAATCCCAAGGACAAAGTATCGCACCTACAGAAGTCTGGAATCTATGAAGCCCACTGTTCCCATTGCCCAATGGTTTACAAAGGTCAAACGAAACGCAGTTTATCAACCAGGTTTAAAGAACACATAGACCACAGAAGATTCGGGGGAAGCAACCTTTCCGCCATAGCAAAACACTCCATTGAGACTGGACGTGATTTTTCTATCGATAATTTAAAATTGTTACATTCAATGAATAAAAAATACCTGCTGGATGGTTTTGAAAGTATGGCCATACAAAAAACAAATAATAATTTACTACTAAATTCAGACTCAGGTCCCATTGGCGACTCAGCATTAATCCAATGGTGGACCCAACTGCCCAATCATTAATTTGTCTCCTTCTGGTGTAATTTCTCTGATTGGCCTAAAACCGTAGTCTTTTCGCTATATAAATACTCAGTTTTTCCGTTTTCAAGTCAGTTCACTCTGTTCCCCCTAGTGTACTCCTTGGTCCCTGCTGAATGATGATAGCCTTGCTGTCGAAAAGCGTTTCCAGGTTCAGGTTGTATTTTTCCTTAATTTTTGTTGTGGTGAAAGAGTTTTTTATTTCTTTTATTTACATTGTATACTGCATTCAGAAATAAAATTATTTTTATTATTATTTAATATTAAAAATACTGTATTTTATAAATACAAAAGTTCCACTTATTTCACAAAGTTTTTCGTATCAAATATACAATTATGTAGCAAAGAATTGTTGGCAAAAACAATATAAAGGAAAGCAAACGTCTTCACGTAAATAATAGAAAGGCTTTAAAAGCTTTAATATTAAGCTTTGAAACAAAGTTTCATAACAGAGTAAATAAAGAATGGTCTATGAGGATTTTTACATGCCAAACCACAGATGTTTAAATTATTGATTGAAATAGGAAAGAGATCCAGGCTGTGGAATTTTCTTTCCTATTTTCATCAGTTCTTAAAGCAATGAACAACACATTGTGTATTGCATTGAGGCTTAAAATTAAAAACTTAAAATTACGATTCATTATCGCACGATTCTTCAAAAAGTTTCTTAATACAGTATAGATGGTGGTTTACTAAAAAATAATAATAAAAAAGGCAAAAATACAGTTACAGTAGTTTACATGAATTTTATTGTATGTTCATTTTTTGAAATTATTACAGTATTTATGCATTAAGTACTGTAATAAATATTCATTTGAACTTTAAAAAACGCTCTTGGACAATTTTAGGAGATATGGCGTCGCCATCTTGTTTTTGAGAATTCACTTTTACATTAGCTTTTGGAGACGAAAAAATGAGGGGAAAAAAGGGAATTAATGTATTGTATATTGTATATACTACATAATATACTGTAATATGCAAGTATATTAAGTTTTATATGCTAATTTCGTTTGAAATTCATCAGGACCGAAGTTCGTTTGAAGTCACCCCCCCCCCATTAGGTTATGGCAACAGAAAATTGGATGGGAGATGGATTTTACAGTAAATCAATTAAACAGTATATACAATGTACAGTTTATTATACATTACATTATATACTGTGATGTATGCATGAGTTTCTCAAAAATGCGTTTACATTAAAGGTGAATTTTCAAAATTATTATAGTACATGGGATCCGGTCATTTGCCCCAACGACATTTTCGACCAAGAAAGTTCTATCTCCTGAAATTGTCTAAGAACGTTTATTAAACTTCAAATGAATATTTATTACAGTACTTTAATTCATGAATATATATTATGTACTGTAATAATTTCTAAAAATAAACATGCATTAAAAATTCATGTAAACTACTCTAACTGTAAATAAAAGAAATAAAAAACTCTTTCACCACAACAAAAATTAAGGAAAAATACAACCTGAACCTGGAAGCGCTTTTCGACAGCAAGGCTATCATCATTCAGCAGGGACCAAGGAGTACACTAGGGGGAACCGAGTGAACTGACTTGAAATCGGAAAAACTGAGTATTTATATAGCGAAAATACTACGGTTTTAGGCCAATCAAAGAAATTACACCAGAAGGGGACAAATTAATGATTAGGTAGTTGGGTCCACCATTGGATTAATGCTGAGTCGCCAATGGGACCCGAGTCTGAATTTAGTAGTAAATTGTTATTGGTTTTTTGTATGGCCATACTTTCAAAAACGTCCAGCAGGTGTTTTTTATTTATTGAATGTAACAATTTTAAATTATCGATAGAAAAATCATGTCCAGTCTCGATGGAGTGTTTTGCTATGGCGGAAAGGTTGCTTTTCCCAAATCTTCTGTGATCTATGTGTTCTTTAAATCTGGTTGATAAACTGCGTTTCGTTTGACCTTTGTAAACCATTGGGCAATGGGAACAGTGGGCTTCATAGATTCCAGACTTCTGTAGGTGTGATACTTTGTCTTTGGGATTATCCAATAAATATCTTATTTGGTTCGGGTTGCTAAAAGATAAAGAAATGTTATGTGGTTTAAAGATCGAATTAAGTCCTTTAATAAAAAACTTATTATAGGGTAGGGAGATAATTTTTTTCTTTTCTTTAACGGTGTGTAAGGAGGTTGAGTCTGAAATAAACTTTTTGAATTTCCTTTTTCTTAACAGATCTACAACAGTTCTAGAGCTGTAACCGTTTTTTATAGCAATATTTTTAATTAAGGAGATTTCGTGCTTAAAAGCGTTTTTACTTAGGGGAAGATTGAGGGCTCTATCGATCATAAAGATAAACATGGAAACTTTTTGGTTCCAGGGGTGACCAGAATCAATGGGAATGTAATTTAGTTTATTAGTTGGTTTTCGAAAAACGTCAAAAGATAATGAGTTATTATCCCTAATAATTAAAATATCCAAAAAGGGCAGCTTATTATTCTCTTCCATTTCGAAAGTAAACTTGAACGAGGGAAAGAAGCTATTGATGTGTTGAACGAAATTATTTACATCACAAATATTGGTATCGAAAATGGCAAAAATGTCATCGACGTACCGGAACCAAGTGTCGGGAAAATAGTTACCAGAGTTTTTTAGAATGTCCTCGAAACTTTTGAGGAAAATCTCAGCCATTATCGGACTGAGGCATGATCCCATGGGAGTGCCACTATTCATTTTATAAACCTGGCCATTGTATTGAAAGATGTTGTTGTTGACGCAGAGTTCTGTTAAACTTATACATTCATTAATCTTAATTTCAGGGATTTGGTTCTTGTGAAGAATGCCTTTAAGGAAATTAAGAGTTTCAGGAATAGGTACACTGGGAAATAGTGAGACAATGTCAAACGAAACTAGTATCTCACCGTCTTTGACCACTTTATTTTTTAATTTTTTGACTAATTCTATGCTATTTTTAACCGAACTATCGAAATATGAGAGTTTTAGAGTTTTTAGCAGAGACAAATGAACAGTAGAGACTGGCAGTGCTATGTTAAGAAGCCAAAGCACATGGGCGCCACCGGAAGTGTTCGAGCATCCATTGTTAGGGGGGAAAAAATCTGAATCGGCCATGAATTTATAATGGAAGTCTATGGAAATTTCTTCCCGACTAGAAGTCCTCTAATAAACTTCATAACATAGGTAAGTTGCTGAAAACTCTGGTGATTAATTATAATAAACGGTAGTAGTGGAAATCGGAACAATTAGCTTAATATATCATCAGAAAATACATGCTTATCGTCTCACAAGTTAGCCATGAAATTGCTTACGAGCGATGCGAGATTGCATTCTACTTAGGCCTAATCTAAAGCATTTTTATTTAACGGAGCTTAGAATCTCGATTATTATTATTTTGAAAAACTTTTTTTAACTCTTGATTACATCTTGGCCTGATCTTGGTTAAAAATGATTTAAAAGAATTTTTATAATATATACTGATTTAAAAGGTTAAAAACGATTTATTGATTTTTAAAGAGAATTAAGCGTGATAAAGTTGTTCTTAAATTTTCCCTTCTTATCTGATTATTCAACCGTTTCCCTTCGTAATTTAAACGAATAGAAATATATTTGTTAATTACAAGTCTAATTAATTTTAAAACATGATTATCAAAAGGGCTCATTTCAAACATATGATTAGATAGATTATTAAATAGGCTGATGTTGGTTTCTGCTAAAGCTGTTAAAATTTTTGTGAAAAGATTATTGTAAACATTTTGAGATATTTGAATATTTTCCATTCTAACAGATCTTATATTAATTCTAATTATTTTTTCAGATATCTTGCAGAGCTGAATGACATCATTGGAAGCACATAAAAGGCCCCCTTTGTCTTTTTGCCTGATGATTAAGGATTGGCATTTTAGTGACTCATCCATCAAAGCATCTTTGCATTCAGGACAGACAACAATCTTCATCAAGGATTTAACAACAAACCCTGCAATGTATTCAACAACAGAATCACAGTATTTTGATAATGTTTCAAATTCTATGGTAGGAAGTTCTGTGGAATCATCATCATTTTTTCCAATATCCAAGCTGTATCTTTTCAACAAGCTGATATCATATTGATCATGATGTACTGATGAAGAGGAAGCAAATAATATTGGTATCGAGTTTTGTGTGAGACAGTTTCCTGATGTTGAAGCTAGGATTTCATGATGGATCAGCATTCTTTTGTAAGCAGCCATAAATTGTTTCGCCATTGGATTATTATTCCAGCCACCTCTTGCTCTAATGGAATTTAAAAAATGCTCCAAATGGTCTTGGCTGAATTTTCCAGTTAATATGTACCTGTTGCATGAAACGAAATTATTTGAATTACTTCACATATTTTAAAACGATACACATTATAAGAATTAAAACATACTTCATTACTGGTTGCGTTGAATCTACCAATGAAGTAAATAATCCTTTCAGTGTTGCAATTATATTTAAGAAACCGATAACAGGAGTTTTTCGATTTCCTAGGCCTACTTCTTTTCCTGTCATTGGATCAATCAGGTGTTTAAAATAATTTTCTGCTTGATCTAAGATTTGACGAGCCACCCCCTACCCTCCTAGGTCGATAAAGCACCCTGGATATAACTAGTAAGGGGGAGGAACTGTCAGGGGTTCGGGACCTGGATTAATTCTTGAAGAAATGCTGGTACAGAGACATTATTCAGGATTCACACTTTTATTCAAGAGCGTATACAGGGTCGGTCGGTATCTTAAGCATAATAGGAGGGGCCCCTCTAAAGCTAAAACTATTTCCTTAAGTTCTAATGGAATACATGTACAAGTCTTTGACCTAAATAAACCAGTCAAGAGTCATCACAACTCCGAGCATACGCAGAAGTGTATTTCGAGTATCCCAATCAGGTCTCGGCACTATAGAAATCTGTTCCAGTGGATCAAAAATACCACCAACTCCGTGAAGTATTCCAAACCACACGCAAGAAAGCGTGATGTGACCCCTTTTGTTAAAATGCTTTGAGGGGAGGGCACCTTAACCCCTCCTTGGCGAGTGGTAGTATTTGATTTTACAGACTCTCTGTGGAATCCAATGGGACCAGGTGTTTTCACTGTTAATTACAGTGCACCCTCCCTAATGGCACTTCGCACTGTAATTCCACGGATATGACAAATAGTTCAACTTGTTTCATGAGTTACTCCCGCTCGGAATCGATGGCCCAGCTGGCTGATTCATTTTATCCTATTAAGCAATTAACAACCATCTAAAGGAAAGAATAATAAATGCAACACAAGTCCCAATAATTCGCATCACCGTCTGGGCGTGCTAAATAACAAGACCATCAGAACATAGTCTAAGGAAGACCATCAATACATAGTCTAAGGAGAACGATTGGAAGCATTATAATAATGTTCTTCCTGTTGATATACCGGAGTCGCATTCTAGTTGAACTTCATGTGGCTAGACTTTACTGTTTCATCTACACGAATGTTTTTCCGCACTTGGGGGGCTTCAGAGCGGACGCATTCCAAAGCGCAAATTGACAAACAGTTTAAAAGTTACTCACTCCAGTTGTCATCTAAAATGCACAAACATCTTCATTCACTTGGTAGTATTCTTTCCAAACTCACGGTCAAAGTTGTCATCGCTGGGCTCGGGCCACTCTCCCTCAGATCGAACACACAATGGCCGCCATCATCCTGCCAACACCGCCACTTTCCTGCATAGCTAGATAAAATTCTATTAAGCCCTGAATCTCATTTTAAATGAACTAAATACATTCATCTTAAACGTTTGACATATAACCTGCGTGCTAATTGCACCAAAAATTCCAACAAGAGCTTCCCTACAACACATAGGACATGCAATCCAGGGAGCAAAGCAACAACATGTCCGCTCAACACGGCGTTCTTTTGGGAAAAACAAAAAAAATAATATAATACCAATACTTTTACCAACAATACTACATAAAAGATAAAATAAACGATTGTTTGCTGGAGGCTAAATAAAACTCTAAAGGAAAACTAACAATGTGAGTCGCCAACAAACAATGCAACAAACGAAAACAAAGAGACACACGCGACCGACTCTGCGCTGTTAGCACAACGCTTGTAAAGAGCGGCCGCACACCCTTCAAACTAAATATGATCAACGAAATACATTCACCCACCGTTCTATACCAAACAAACTAACTAACACAATCCACCACAAACCGAACACTTCCTAACCACCCAAACAGAAAAACAAACTGCAAACAAACCGCTCACAACAATCAAAACAACAAAACAAAGCATCGCTCATATCACTCGCAGACATCCCTCCCATAACCAGTCGTTTGCTATTTTCCCTTCCCGTCGGACATATGCAACCCTAACTGACATCATCATGTCACAGCCTCCATGAATTTTCATTTTCTTTTCGCAGCGCAGCTTTGTATTGCTTGCCCAGTGGATGCAAAGAATTTGAAATGTCAAATAACCTAGCAATTATAATATACTTAATTATGCATATATAAAATGTTAAGTGATATTAATTCAAAATAACTATGTTAACATTAAAAGTATACTTGTCACATAGTCGAATAAATTCAACAGTGGCTTCACAGTTTTGAAATTCCTCTAATTGCAATTCATGTGCTGCAAATTCTATTGCATCTGCAACAGACTGACTTAATGTTTGTGCTGCCAGAACAACTTTCATTTTTTGCTTTTTCCAATTAATATGCTTGTTGCTTAATTTATTTGCTAAATGGAGACCTTCTTTTTCTTGCAAATAATGCAAATCTTCAATGTATCTCCATTGAATTGTCTGGAAAATTGTAAATTTTATTGTGTATTTATAAAGGAAGCTACATATTGATATTTGAAATAATACTAATATGGATTGGTAAAAAAAATTGTTTGTTACCTGGCCTTCACTATTTTGTAAAACTTTTTTATCAGCTAATGCATTCCTCATTAGCTTTAACATATGGCTAGGATCTAACAGCACAAAGATTCATTGTTTTGTATTAATTCAATTTCTTTATTGTTTATTTTAATAATACAGCATCTATATTCATATGTACAAATAAACATTGGGAAGTATTTATTAGGTCAGATGAATGTTGACACTCATTTTTTAAGCGTCCATGTATTCCTATGGGAAATGACGTTTCGACTTACAACATTTCGACTTAAGACACACTTTAGTGGAACCAATTGTGTCGTAAGTCCGGGGACTTGCTGTATTGGGAAACTATGTATAAGGATGTGAAAAGGTTTATTAAAAATTGTGAAATTTGTCAGAGGTGCAAATTAGTTAAGGGCACTGCTCCTTTCCAGGAGGGAATTGTAGCAGATTATCCATTTCAAAAAATTTCAATGGATATTGTTGGCCCAGTGGAAGAGTCCAATGATGGGAGTAAATATATTTTGACAATTATAGATGTTATGACAAGATTTCCGGAAGCTGTTGCCTTGAAGGACCAGAATGCAGTGACAATTGCAAAGGCTCTTGTTGAGAAAATTATATGTAGGTATGGAATTCCAGGAGAAATTATATCTGATAGAGGTGCTAATTTTGCTTCTGATTTAATGAAGAATATTTGTATGGAATTGGGAATTAAACAGACATTTACAACGGCTTATAGGCCTATGTCTAATGGATTAATAGAAAGAATGAATCAATCCCTTGTAGAGGTGATGAGAAAATTATGTGATGATAATCCAAAAATATGGGATGAGATGCTTGAACCAGCACTGTTTTCAATAAGGATTAATATTAATGAGAATCTTAAGGAATCCCCTGCATTCCTGATTTATGGATTTGATCCAATTACTCCTGAGACTTGGGGAGAATATGAGGGGAATATAAATAGAGTTGAGAATCATTCAGAACTATTGAGGAATTTAAACAGAGCAAGAAGGATAGCTCAGTCGAATGATATTGAGAATAGATATCGTCGCATTAATTATAGGAATAAGAACAAAAGAATTTCAGAGTATCAAGAAGGAGACTTGGTTTGGCTTCAAAAGAAAGGAGGTCATAAGGATAAATTCAAACATAGGTTTTTGGGACCATTTAGGGTTACTAGAAGACTTAGTAATGTAAACTATGAGATTGTGGGAATGAGAATAAGGGACTTTCAGAGGGTACACATTGACAGGTTGAAACCATGCTATGGAGAGTTTATACCAAAGTTCAATAAGAAGAGGGGACGCCCTCGAGTGGAAACTAGTAGAGTTCTATATACAGAAGATGACAATGAGAATAATGCAAATAGTGATGAGGAAGAAATAGATGAGAGAATTGTTAATTTACGTAGAAGAAGAAATGTTATTGGTGATTGACAGGAACCTGAGAGAATTGGAGGTCCTGTAAATTATAGAAGGGGAGGGCCATATCAGTTGAGACCTAGAGAGAGGGTCGATTATAGAAATATGGTATTCGAGAAAAGAGAAAACTATTGAATTAGAATTAACTATGGAAATGGTAAAATGTTATTTACCGGGGTTAGTACACATAGGATGTTTGTTCTTTTGATTTTGTTGGTAGATACGATATAACCTATTGGAATAAATATGTTATTTTAAGATTAAAATGTTGATATAGTTGTTTGATTTTGAGAATTATTTTGGAAATATTCTACGAATATTTGTTTTTTGTGTTGATTGTGGGGGTATGTGACATTATCACGTGTTATATAGAGAACTTATTTTATGGGAAATTTGGTTACTGGAATAATAACAGGTATTATTCAGTTTTATAGTGGGAATGTGAATAAATATAAGTTTTGGTAATATGTCTTTATTATATTGACAGAATTGATTAGTCTAATATTGGACATAGATAATATTACTCAATGTTGAGAGTAAAAGAGAGGAGGTGTTCTGACAGGAAGAGACTATCTTTTTGGAATTTATAAGATTTAAACAGAAATTGGTCTTTGGATTCAATGGTGGGATGAATTGTTGGGTTGATTTAGGGATAATTTGTGTCATGGAGTGAATACAGGATTTATAGCTATCATGCTAATTTGATTTTGCCTCGTTTGATCTTTATAAAATGAGAAGAGGGAAGGGAGACCGGATGCATCTCTCATATAAAAAGAATCGTGGAAAACCGAAAGTTATGAGTTCTGCTAAGGTGATGGCAAGAGGGAAGCTGTGTGCTCTCTCCTCTTAGAGTGGAAACATTTCAAGGCTTAATGGAAATTTGAGGGTGGGCTATATTGACGGAAAAGGCTTCTGTGCTGAATTCGCAGATAGTTGACAAATCAAATAGCTTCTTCTTTCGAATTTAGAGTGTGCAAGCTCATCAACAAAGAGAAATCTGGGAAACCCCCTTGTTAAGGGTGGCATCTCTTCTGAAACCTCGATTTGACTTTCCAATTTATCTAATATGAAACCGAAAATTCAAAATTATCAATAAAAAGAGGGGATGTCCACATCAATCTGGTTGACTTTAATCAGATTTGTTATGTTTTGTTCTTCATTTTATCCTCTTTTTTTTTATTGAAATGCAAATCTTTTACGGATTGCAAGGAGTGAGGACTGTTCTCTAAGTGTTTGCAAATGGAACTTGGATGTAATCAGCATATGGTAGAGTTATCATTAGAAATTGGAACCTCAATATTCTTCAGAGCGAATTGAAGCAAGAGACGGATTTTCTTTGAGTGATTGGAATGGTCAAGAACCCAATGTTGAGAGAGGAAGACAACTACATATTTAAAATCTTCTGTTGAACTAATGGGGACACTTTGAGACCTCCAGTGGACTCACTCACTAATCGATCCGGACTATCTTCAAGTGTTTTTTGTGCCTCAGCATGATAAGTGAAATATTTTATGGCCTGTTTAAAATAAAAGGTATTTTGTGCCCAAGTTTGGATTAAATGTGATCACAAGTCTGCAGGTGTCTGAATCTACGCAATTTTAAGTAGAAAAGAACTTTTGATATGTAAAATTCCTTTGGTTGTCATGACAAAAAGTATGATAAAGAACAATTTGAGGGAACTTCATTAGAATTGAGTTTTAAGTAGTGCTATCTCTATCCTTGGAGCGATTGAAGAGTTTGAGATTTGCTTAATGAATATTTATCTTATTTACATTTATTGAATTTTGCATGTTATTATAGTTGTAAGTAACTGGGGATTTAGATTAACTTTCTTCTTTGACGTTAAGTACTGTCAACTTTCTTTTTAGATTTAAGGCTTATATTTTTTTTTTGTATCTCATTGGTATTCTTTTTACTTTGAATAAAAACATACTTATTTAATTCTAATCCTTGCCTATCTTATTGGAATAAATAAGACACAACCTGCCACTTCTTTAAAGAACCCAACCTTTGTCATTGAATGTTTTAAATGAATGAATATTGAGCTAGCTGATAATTGAATTCATTGCATCGGATTTTGGTGCTGATTTGAGATTAAGAAGGGGGGTGATCCATTCAAAGTGACAATGGTTACAATGGCATCCTACATGTAAGGTAAGGTAGAGCAATCAATAGACAGAAAGGTTACAATAATAAATTACCAAGGGCCAAAATATGACTGCTGGTAAGGATACAATGAAACAGTAACCCATTTTTAACAAATTTAAATAATATATAGGCTTCAGAGTAAATAGTAGTTGATCGAGTGTAGTACTAACACTAACAGGAAATCCACACATTTTGGTGGTTAGCAGTTAAATACAGCGAACTTTGACAAAAGTGTGCACGAAACTGGAAATCCAGGCGTAAGAGGACAGATTTAAACAATAGACAACCCATAAGTAGCATCAAAATTGTAATGCATTTTGAGTGTACTAAAATGTTGCTGAGGATAAGATAAGAAATTTAAAGTAATATATTTGGTAAAAAAAAATTATTTTACCGCTTTCCTAAGAACTGGATAAGAAGGTAAAGAGCGAACCTCAGGAGGTAAATAAGACCAGTACTTTATTTCGATATAAGATATACATCGTCTAGAGTAGTTACTCTTAGCTATTGGTAGACATATATCGGCTGCCTTACATGTTGAGTGGTTATGTCTATCTAACTGTTTGCAGATGTTAAGAGGAGAGGATAAATATACTTGGTTGTTAACAGCCTTGTAAACAAAGGAAGTTACTTGGATAAAGTAAATCTGGTAAATACTGTAGATGGAATGCAAAAATAGGCAAAGTATTGGTAACAGATTGTGACATATGTAACTTTTTAAAAGACTACGTAAGAACCGTTTCTGTAATTTTAAAAGTCTAGTCAGATTATATTAAGTGGTTGATCTTCAGAAAATGATACTGTAGCAGAACGAAGAGTGTATCAGAGAGTAGTAAAGAAGTAATAGAATGTGATTTGGAAGATAATTAAGTCCTGAAATCATTTCTTGGTTTCTGTTAAGATTACTTAATAGATTATCAACATGCTGATCCCAAGTAAGATCCCTAGTAATAATGAGACCTAAGTATTTGAAAGAATTTGTAATTGATAGCGAATGAGAACCATAATAAATTAAAGAATTAATTGGAATGGTATGTTTGTTCCGTTGACAAAAATAAACATAAGTTTTGTTTTATCAATGTTAAGCGTAATGGAATTCTCCTCGTTCCATCGTTCAAGTTTCAAAAGAACCTTATTAGTGTATGGTAAATTGCGAGATATTAGGGTTAGATAACAGTAAGGTTACATCGTCAGCATAAAGGATGGTATTTGATATGGACAGCACATTAGGTAAATCATTAATAAATAGGTTAAACAATAATGGTGATAGGATCGATCCCTGAGGGACACCTTGATTTCGTGTTAGAATTGAAGATGTGCCTTTAAGTACTAAATAATACTGTCGATTAGTCAATAGCTCAGAGAGCCAGCTAGGTGGAAGTCCTTGAATGTTATAAAAAAAAAAGATAATTTATAAAGCAATAAGGGGATAGGAATTGAATCAAATGCTTTCAAATAATTAACAAAAAGAGAAGCTACAACCCCTGGCAAAAAGTTCTGGAACATAATGCATCATTGCTAAGTTAGCTGCTTTTATTTAAGTGTTAGGAAAAACATTAAGAACTGGTCACAAATTTGTTAATTTTTTTTTATTAAAGAGCTCTTTTAAGGCTACAATCTGAACAAAAAACATTGAGATTGTTGAATATAGAAATTAAGAAAAAAATTCCAAAGTTTGTGTCTGCCGTAAAAAAATATTGGAACACAAGAAACTCTGGAAAAAAGTAACGGAACATCGCCATTTTGGCTAATAAAGAACCAAAAAAAGTTTTTCTAGTATTTTGTGGCACCTCCTTTGGCCTTAATGACTGCTTTTATGTGCTTTGGTATTGAAGCAATTAATGATTTGCAATAATCTTGTGGAATACTATTCCAGCATTCATGCAGTGCTTGCTTCAGTTCATCCTTGCTTGTGGGTTTTTCTCATTCAAACGTTTCTTTAGAAAACACCAAACGTTTTCTATGGGATTGATGTCCGGGCTGTTGGCTGGAAATGCGTAATAATTTTTGCATGATAACAAGAAACATTGTGATCTTGAAAAATGATGTCCTCGTCGCCAAACTGGTCTTCCAAGGTGGGAATAAGAAAATGTATCAAAATATCCTTGTCGGCTTCTGCATTAATTGTTCCTTTGGCAATACAAAATTTACCAACACCTATTGCTGACATACACGACCAAATCATTACTCATTGGAAACTTCTCCTTTTGTACGAGGCAATCTTGTTGAGTACGGCGCCAAAGAAAGTTTCCTCCATCATCTCCACATCCAACAAGTACACGACTCTCATCACTAAACACAACTTTTTCCCGGTCACTCTGGTCCCAATGTTTCTGCTCTCTGGCCCACTGAAGACGCTTTTGCCTCTGCAGTTTGGTAATGCGAGGTGCGATCTGTGCTTTGCAACGTTTGAATCCATGTTCGTGAAGACGGTTTCTTACTGTTCTATCACTGACGTTTACTCTACATTTGCTCCATTCCGCATTAATCACTTTAGAAGATGATTTTCTGTATTTCAAACAGATTTTCTTAAGTTTTCGGTCCTGCAATGTTGAAGTTTTCTTTGGTCGACCACTCCTAGGTTGAGTTTTAGTACTGCCGGTTTCTTTGAACCTATTCCAGATTCGGTTAACAGTTCCAAACCCACATCCTACGATTTGTGCCACTTCCCTCTGTGTTTTACCTTCTTCCATATGATGAACAACAAGGTTTTTGCTATCACTAGAATAGTACTTTCGTGCAGCCATGCTGACACTTTTGCAAATCGAAATTATAAAAAAAAAAAAAAAGTTTGACCTTACCCCTCCTTTATGTATGCTTTTAAAAATGGAACAATCCAAAATTTGCATCACAAAAGATGTTACAGATTCTCAACTGGGGTTCCATAAGAGACCTTTAAGAGATTCCCTGAGCACCATTTTTTTGGACTTTTCTTGATGTCTATGCAGGATTCCTCGAGATTTGAAAGTTAATCTTGAATTAGATGTTTTAAAGCAATGTTCCATTACATTTTTCCACAGTTTCTTATGTTCCAATATTTTTTTCCAAAGTTTTTCCTAACGAACTTTGGATTTTTTTTCTTAATTTCTATATTCAACAATCTCAACATCTTTTTGTTCAGATTGTAACCTTTGAAGAGCTCTTTAATAAAAAATTAACAAATTTGTGACCAGTTCTTAATGTTTTTCCTAAGACTTAAATAAAAGCAGCTAACTGTGCAAGGATGCATTATGTTTCAGAAACTTTTTGCCAGAACTTTTTGTTCCATATTTGTTTGAACACATTTCAGTAGAGGCATATTCAATTAACTCATAACAAGCAGTATCCATGCCACGATGAGGAATAACTCAGTGTTGTGAAGGAGTAATAAGTTTAAAGGAATAAATAAATTGAGATAGTCGATAATAAAATAATTTTTCTAAAATTTTTGCAAAAATTGGTAACGAAGAGATTGGACGATAATTTGAATAATCACTAGAATCTCCTTTTTTAAAAATTAGAATAATTTTAGTTAGTTTTAATTCATCCAGATAGGCACCAGTTGTTAACGAGTAGTTGAAGATACATGTTAGAGGAAATGCTATTGCTGAATTAACGGCTAGGATGATATCCGAGCGCAAGTCATGAGGGTTGAAGATTTTAATCGTGAGATGCCTTTGCTCACTTCTTCAACAGTAGTGGGAAAAGCGAAAAAAGTAGAAGAGTTTTGAGCAATATTGTAAGGATAATTTACTGAAGAATTACAAAGAGTAGGAGAAGGAGGGAGGAGAGCAGTTAGAAAGTTGGTTAATGCAAAAGAATCAGGTTTATGAGATAAGTTGAGGATAAGTTGGAGCAGTAGGTCCTTTCAGTAATTTGGTAAAATGTATCCATTTAGTTCTATTGGAAGGTATACCTTGTCTGAGCTTTAGTTGAGAGTGATGTCATGAGTGAAGGGGTTACAGTTCGTCCGCATGAAGAAATAGTTCGAATAATTTTTTGTATAACAAGTTCAAAATTCTTTCTGCAATCATATTTCATATTTTTCTCCTCGATACAGTAAAAAATCGGCAGATAGAAAAGCCATTTGATGAAATTAAAAAAAATAATTAAGTGAAGTCTGTCTGTAGTCGAGATTATTTGATAGTAAAATGGCAATGCCTTGTTCCTATGTGAAGGTGAAAGAGATGTGTTAGAAATGAAAGATGATGCGATATTCCACGAAGAGAATTAACATTTTTTAAACATTAATTTAAAAAAATGATATCTGACAGAAACCATTCGACTATTTTATTTTCGAGCATACCACTCGGACGGTCTAACATACAAGCATACTACTAGTCTAACGGCGGAAGGATACAATGTTGTGCACTATGTCTGGTAAGTGACGTCGTTCCGTGACGTCACTCTCAACTGAAGCTGAGTCAGAGTATAGTTGAGCAAATAGGTGACTAAAGTAGGTATTTTTTAGCATTCTTTATCAATTGTCTTATTTCACTGGAGAGATCTTTATAGGTACGGAGTAATGTGGGTGTATATTTACGACACACATTACAATAGACAGCATTCTTGCACTTGGCAAGATCTACGATGTGAGGGGTAATCCAGGGTTTCTGGATCTTAACCTCTTCACGACCAGCTTATATTTTGAAGGATACCTCCCAGGACCAGATTTTATGTACTATCTGGCAAACCAATGACGAACGTGCGTTCGTCATGTACAATTTTGTAAGGATATTTCTTTTCAGAATCAATATTATTTCAAAATCAGGATCTTCCGCATCACAACTTGCATTAACATAATCATAATCATCCATTTTTTACAAAAAAAAAAAGGAGCAAATGCATTGTTGCTTACTGTGCAAATACAACGTACAACCGTGTTGACATTAGCAATCAACGAATAAACGTAATGGTTTCATCTATTGACAAGAAAATAGACCCATAAAAGAATAAATTGTTCCAAATGATTTTACTCTTTCACGACCAGCATAAATTTTGAACCTCTTCACAGAATCTTTGTCATCCAACTTCCATCAACAGAATCATAATCATCCATTTTTTACAATAAAGGAGCAAAGCAAGGTAAAAAATGTGCAAATACAACGTACAACAATGTTGAAATAAGCAATCAAAGAATAAATGCAATGGTTCCATCTATCGACAGGAAACTGGACCCATATAGTAATAAACTGTTCCAAATGATTTTACTCTTTCATCCCTGGAAAACCACGTTTTCATTTTGTTAATAAAATTAATAACTGAAAATGACGAACGCATGTTAGTCATGGTATTGAACAGAGGGTCTAGCTTGATGAATGGATGTTCGTCACTGGTCTTGAAGAGGTTAACATCCGAGGAAAGCTTCCTTGGAGAAAATTGTGTGAAATATCGGTTACAGCCAAGGTGCACTTGAGATAGGAATGCATTAAATACGAGGCGCATCCAGAAAGTAAATTTCCCTATTTAAAAAAAAAGAAAAGAACTCACACAGGAACATATTTATTGGCAACAAGTACAGCAATGTTTCAGCTATTTTTCAACATAGCCACCACCAGAATTGAGACACTTGTCGTATCGTGGGATACACTTTTGTATCCCCCTGTCGTAGAACTCTTGCCACCTGTGAATGGAACTCTGCCACCTGTGGTTTCCGGGGTGATGTGCGAAATCCAAGTCTCATCGCCCATGACGATCCTGTCGAGGAACTCATCGCTGTCAATGTGATATCGTTGCAGAAATGTCAGTGCTGCTCCTAAGCGCTGAATTTTGTGTTCAGGTGTCAGGTTTTTCGGCACCCACCTGGCACACAATTTTTTCAACAGCAGGTGCTTAGTGATAATCTCATGCAACAAGGATCGCGATATCTGCAAAAAATGGGTGCTCAGCTCCGTAATCGTGAAGCGACGGTTCTCCATCACGCGCTGCCACACAAGCTCAACAAGATCATCATTGACACTTTGACGACCTTCGGAAAACTGCCTACACCAGTGATGCACCATCTGCTTACTCATGATGTTCGGCCCATAGACCTGACAGAGCTGACGATGAATTTCAATTGGCGCAATGCTTTGTGCATTCAAGAACTTTATCACCGATCGAATCTCGCAGGCGGCGGGAGAAGAAATAAGAGCTTCCATTTCGGACCATTGCTACCACGCTACTGACACGAGGCAGGACCTGTCCGGCTGGCATACGATTGATATGTCATAGATCTGTTACGCATGCGCAATTGACATGGCTAATTACGTTTACTTTAAAGGGGAAAACATCGGGAAACTTACTTTCTGGATGCGCCTCGTATATGATTTACATCTATCAAATTAGAGAATAATAGTAACCAATCTGTGAGATTGAGAAAGGAAAATAAAGGCAGCAATACGACCAGGGGGCACTTTCCGCAGGCAAATAATGGTATTAGATAAATGGTAACCATGAATTGTTGTATTAAATATGCAAAATAGAGGAAAGTGGTCAGAAATAGAGACATCCAGAGTATTACTAAGTAAAGGTGTATTAAAACTAGAAAAACAGTGGTCTATTACAGAATAAGTGTGGTGATGAAGAGAAAAATGAGTAAAAGAATGCGTAGTAGACGTTAAACCAGATCAGAAAATAGGATCGAGTAGTGTATTTAGACAAGTAGAGGGCTTGTTAAAATCGATGTTAGAATCTCCAATGAGTATCACATGTTTGTTAGTCATCTGTAAATCAAAAAGTATTGATGTCAGTTGTAAACAAAAAGTAGGGAAATGGCCATAAACCGTAATGATGATATATTTTTCATTTATACTGCGCACGCCCACACGCGTGGGAGGGGTCTTCTTATAGGCCCAAGCAAATACCAACTCCCCACGAGGTGGGGTACGGGTTTTTGGAACTTGCTTAAGCTGCGGAATCCAAACAGGGAACACACAATGATAACAGTTTACTCTTATTTATTCTTAAAAAAAAAAACCTTGCATACAATTATGTAAATAAAAGAATAGCATTAATAATCAGTAAATCTTTCAACATTAATTCTCAAAATTATCAATAAACACTAAGGCAGTTCAATACAAACAACAATAATCAAAACCCCAATTAAACGTTAAAGAAATTATGAACATTAAACACTTGTTATTTTACTAGACTTATAAGGACCCCGAGGCGTTTGCTCTCAACCAAAACATCAATAATTCCAACATAATTATCATAAATGTTAAACTTTACTAATTTACAAAAATCAGCGCTTGGGCACCTCAGTACTCCGTATTAGCGCAACACCCAGTTACTTGGGCATGAGCCGATGTTCACTGCCAACATTTCTCGTTGCGGTGACGTCAACGGCACCGAGCCTTTCATAAACGCACTGCTTTTCGCTCCAATGGTCAACACAAGTAGGTATAGAACGTGTTGCGCCTCTCTTTTAATTTTCTTTTATCACTCCCAACCACACTTCAAAAGTGGTTACACGGAGCTAATAAAAGCACGGGGAGAAAGGCTGTAACCCCTATCTGTTCAAAAGGACCCGGAAAGAATACCGAATTTTTTAATCAGGGGTATGCGCAGTGAAGAAAGAATAGGAGGAATTAGTTTCTCCCAAGACGCTAAAATATCCCCCAAAATCTTTACTATTAATCCCCTCTTTCAAAATAGCTGAAAGGTAACCTTCACATCAGTGACGCACAGCACTACCCCTCGTGTTACCTCACGCTACAATGCAGCACTTACGCTATGGCTTCGCTACAAGAGAGTATGTTTCTAAAACGAGGCACCAGCAGTGAACATGCGCTCGTACTTCTGCTGCATGTGCAGGCATAACAAAACATTTTCTTTTCTTTTGCCACATAACATACAGCAACAACTAATTCTATGAAACAGTACAATTAAAGTCACAATTAATGTCTCTTCAAACTAAAGGACGGACAGCGACAGTTTACGCTGCTACAAGCTGCGGTAGCGTAGTAATACGTCCTGATGATATACGTTCTCCTTCCCTATCACAATGGTGAGATAGAAGGGGTGTCCTTGACGATTACGCAAAAGTACCATTAAAAAAACAAGAAAGGTCTCACCAAAGATGTCATCTCGTAGGCATGATAATTTCTTATCTTAGCAGTTCGCATGAACGTTCCATCCTTTGACGAAAAGAACGATACATCGGGGATTTGACCTATTTTCGTGGAAACAACTCGAACGAAAGCAAAAATTACACCAGCCATCTAGCTGGATTACTTTAGATCATTTCAGGAAATGTCATAATTGCCAAAAAACAGCACAGATGACCTATTTTAAGCCTGCTGCCCGAAGAAAACTTTCACCGATATGGCAGCATTCCATAACCGATGTGTTTACCGAGAGCGATCTCTCTCAACAACGAACAAAAAAAAACCAAAATAATAATAGTCGTTTATACAACACGCACAGATTGTCATCTCTTGTCAGAAACATAACAAACTAAACAGATAGGATTGTCTTTTTTCTTGCAGCCTTCAAACGCTTACAGCCTCCAAAGCTTAGTATTAACGACAACAATGCTTAACACGGGCATAGCCATCAATAACGCAACAAGGTAAATTTTACTACATACTACAACATATGTTTTAGTTACCATCCAAGGACCTAGCGTCAGGGCTCATCGCGCAGCGCTCCTAATAAGCACGCAACTACTCAATGGAGCAAAACATGAATAGAATTTCCCCTTTTTTTTCCTAAGCAACAGCTACGCATGAAGCTACCACAACCACAAACTTGACGTTCCGAGATAATTTTTTCGTTTGGCGTATGACTGTAAACAGGCCCCCACAACTAAACACACACTGGCTATAGTCACAATACATAAAGATAGTATTTCGAAGTCATTGGAAATATATGCGTATTTGGATAAAACAGTATGATGTAAAGTATTAAATGTACAGACGCAAATGGAGGCTATTATTAATATGATGAATGGAGGCTACATTGTAATTCTCGATTTCTGGAATATCAGCAGAACAATGGGTCCAAATTTCGGTGAGAATTATTAATTTGGGTGGTAATGTAATAGTAAAGACGTAAGAACATCAAGGAAGTTTGCAGTAATACTTCAAATATTAACGTAAAAAAAAGAGAGAAATACTGATTGGTTGGGGAAATGTGCAAAGAAGAAATTTCAGAGTCTAGCTTATTTAATGAAATGGGAAAACTGAAGGTGGCCATAGAAAAGATAATCTGATTAAAACAGAAAAAAGTAATATGAAGTAACTAGAAAATGAGAAGGGAAAAAAAAACGAGAAAGAATAAATCGAAAATACGAAAGATAGCGGGAGAGGGAAAATATAAAAAAACTAAGTTTGATGCTCAGTCAATGGGTATTTAATCAATGCCTAAAGCCAAATAAATTAGTGTAAACAGTGATATGATAAGAAGAGTAAATAATAAGATTGTTGTAAGTTAGGTTTTGTTTTTTTTTACAATTAAAGACTGGACATAAAAATATATAGGATTAACTTCTTGAAAAAGTTCCTAGAAAAAGTTTATAGAAAGACAAAATTTTTTCTCAGAACACCTAAATTATAATTACTTGGGCCCTAGTAAATAAGTTTTCCTTAGGAAAACTAAGGGTAGCCTATAATAAGATTTTAAGAGTGGGTCTAAACTTAAACAGAATCCAATCGATAACACAGATTTGTAATGCGATAAAACTCCTTACTTTTGATTCGATCATTACACTGACCAAACTTAAAGAATTGGTCAAAGCTATTAAACAGGATTCCCACCAGGCTCACTTCATAAAAGGATGGTTGAACCTTGCAAGGGAATGCAGGGACCAAACAACGATTATTTCAGTTTCCCATGGTTATCACTAATTTCCGTGAGAAATTTTTTCCCTGGAATTGCTTCAAAACATGGAACGAAATACCTTTGACTTATCGACAAAGCATTCTTAATTGTAACGCAGATAAATGTTATAACCACACTCAGCATATTGATACGATATTAACAAACTATGTCTTTAAATGTCAAAACTTCAATGATTAAGTGATTTTGTCCTCCCTGGGACGCATAATAATACACTGCTCAAAACAATTAAAGGAACACTTGTAGAATCCCCTACAGAGGGCGTAAATAATACTTTTTAGCAATTTCAGCTTCTGCAACATGAAACCTACTATCTCCCTCATAGGAAATGGTTAAAGCCAACACATTTTGCTGCCAGATGTTCTGAGAAATTTGCATAGCAATATAACCCCCCGGAAAACAAAGTGGTTACATGCCAGTACACTCTTTGCTTGGAGATAACGGTCGAACATTAGAAGGTGCAGGCATTCCTGGAACGTTGTTGCTAGTGCTCTGACATGCCACGAAGGCATTTTGAAGCAGTAGAAGCTGCGAGAGCCGTAACATTGCTCCAAACGGGTCAATCATTTCGGACTGTGGCAAATGCCCTCAATGTGTCCTCTTCCGTCATTTTCCGACTGTGGTCACGATTCCAGGCGACTGGCCAGTACACACGAAGAGCTGGGCAAGGTCGCCGACGCTCAACAACCGCCATTCAAGATCGTTATGTGCGGACTTGTTCTCTGCACCGAAGAACCTCAACGGCCAGAGACCTGAGAAATGACCGGCAGATGTCAACTGGGGTAGCTGTTTCAGATCAAACAATCCGGAACAGATTACGTGAAGTTGGCTTGAGAGCCAGACGACCAAATCGAGTGCCTAGGCTAACCCGCCAGCACATACAGGCGCGACTAGAGTTTGCACATCAACATGTCACCTGGCAGCTTCGCCACTGGCGTTCTGTTCTCTTCACAGACGAGTCAAGATTCCGCCTGACCCGCTGTGATGGCCGTCTACGTGTCTGGAGACGACGTGGTGAGCGAAACACCGACGCAACAGTTTGTGAGACTGACCGAATGGGATGTTGTTCCATTATGGTTTGGGCTGGCATCTCAATAGACCATCGAACGGATCTTG
This sequence comes from Rhysida immarginata, assembly GCA_023313115.1. Classification (NCBI taxonomy): domain Eukaryota; kingdom Metazoa; phylum Arthropoda; class Chilopoda; order Scolopendromorpha; family Scolopendridae; genus Rhysida; species Rhysida immarginata. The sequence continues at coordinate 889,785 of JAHWFO010039935.1, forward strand.
TGGTCGTCCGAGGGCGAATGACCGCTGACGTTTACATTCGTGACATTCTGGAAGAACATGTGATTGTTGCTGCACATGGCATGGGGCCTGGATTCCTTCTGATGCAGGATAATGCTCGTCCACACACTGCAGCTGTCACTCAAGACTTCCTACGGATGCATGGCATTCAGACCATGAGGTGGCCTGCAATGAGTCCAGACCTAAATCCCTTTGAACATCTTTGGGACATGCTTGACAGGCGAATTCGACTCCGCCCTTCAGCTCCAGAAACACTGCAACAACTCATCCAGGCACTTACTGAGGAATGGGACCGGCTTCCCCAAGATCACATTCGTCGACTGATACGGAGCATGCCTCGAAGGTGCATGGAGGTTACTGCAGCCCATAGTAGGCCTACACATTACTGAGTGGTGCAAAAACTGATCCGTGGAAGAAACAGGGCATTCTCCTCACAACGTCCAAAGGACATTTCACTTTGTTTTAGGCAGGGGTCCTGCAGTTTCCTGTTTTTTCTTTATGTTTCTTCACCAGTTGTTTCAATAATGCATTCTATTGTTAAATAAACAGTCTTTTAATGATCACATACAGCGATTTTGTCCATATTATTCGTAGTTGCTTCTGCACGCTGCTTAATAGAAGTGCTCCTTTAAATGTTTTGAGCAGTGTAATAATAATAATAATAATAATAATAATAATAATAATAATAATAATCAATATAATTATTTTCTAGATATTTTTAACTCTTCTATTCTTATGCTTTCATCTATCTTTTCTATTCTTTCACCTTTTCTGTTCATTGATGTTAAATAATCATTGGATCTATCGAAATTTAACCTAGCAGGGGATCAGCCTACTGTGGCTTTGCTGGTCTTACAAATTTGTTAGCCAACGGACAAACACAAACATTGATTCACTCAGCGGGATTTGAACACACAATTCTTTGGTCTTGAGAGCAACAAAACCGGTGACTTAGCTGGTATCTCTCTTATCTTTTAAATCTTCCTTAAATTCATTATGACTTGGCATTGGTTTATCATTCTGATAGCAGTTTTATTACATTTTCCCCTTTATGATTCCTGCTTTGGACCTTGTGCCCATTGTGGTACAGCCTCTGGGGCATGCAAGGCTACTATAATACAATACAGGCAATACAATTATAAACCAGTCGTGGCATTAAGCCTGACTGCATTCCCCCCCCCCCCCCCCCCATGCAGATGGATAAAATGTGCCCCTTCCCATTAGTAAAATAATCCACATCTCCCTCATAACCTGTACAATCACCCCTGTGGTTGTGGGGCCCATGCATTGCCATTGGTTATTACACAACATTCAGCTACATGTATATGAAATTTTGTTTTTAAATTTATATAAAACAACCAAACCATATCTTTTAATTAATATGCACACTATCAATTTTACTGAGCTGATTATAGCTATATTAATAATTATATAGTGAAATCTCTCTATAACAAAACTCAAGGGACCGGGCAATTTCTTTTGTTATAGAGAGTTTTTGTTATATCGAGTGAAGGAAGAGCAAAAGGATTTTACAGATAAATTTTTTTACGCTTGCTTTGAGACTAATACTATTAAATGATATTTAATAAACAGTAGTCTGTCATCTTTATTTGATGTTGTTTGCTATGCCAACATTTTGTTTATATTTTTCTATAAATTTTTTCCACGTTTTGGGATAGTTTGGGATCACCTACATGAAACAATAAGTAGTTCTCTAATAATTTGGCTGCGTCAAGTGCCTGTTGTATACTTGTAGTATAGGATCATCCAACTGTTCCTCCTCTTCATCTTCCTCTTGCTCCTCCTTACCTTTTTTCACCAAATTGAGGATTTCTTCATCGGTAAGTGAAGTGGTTGCAACCAGTTCTTCGCTTATTTCTGCATAGTTGTGTAGGTCCTCAGGAGTGAAAGTTTGTGGCGTGTTGAATTGTTAAATCCACTCAGTCAGAGGTAGACCATCCTCATTCCCAAGTTCTTTTTCTGCATCTAATTTGGCAATGGCAGAACTACTACAAATCCCTGTATGACAAAAAGAATGCTAAATAGTTGCTGCTGTTATCTCTTTCCAGGCTTTGAAAGTTCACTGCGTCCAACATATTAATTCAGGCTTTGCTGTCTGGTTCGATTATCTCCAACGGTTTTTTTCTATAATGGCCTCATTATAGAGTGTGCCCATTTTGTAACAGAGAGTAAATCAATACATAGTTTTTAAAGCAAACCAAACAAGTTCAAGTTATGTCTACACTATAGAGAGTTTTTCGTTATAAAGAGTTTTCACTGTGTTAATTATGTTATATGGATAAAATGTTTCAACAAACCTGTCCATCACCACAGATGCATGCTACAGTGGAAAAATCCAATCCTGAAACTTTAAATTTCTCAAGAATTAGATCCAGTGCTTTAATCCACATTAAAGTGGGACTAGTCACACTTCTATTGTTGTTTTCCATGTGAACACCTCCTTGAGTTCTGCAAAAATATTGAGAATTTGAATGAAATGAAAAAAGGCGATTAGGTTAAATAAAAATATGTAGAGTCTTAGTCTTAATAATGTGTAAAATAAAAATACCCACAAAATTCTGCATATCACGGGTACTGTCTGTTACTGTTTTACACTGTTACACTCAATACCTTTCAAATCTAGAAATATTGGAACTAGGTCTTTTTGGTTTACATATTTTCTGACTTTAATTTACACCATGATTAATAATGAATGAAGAATCAGCCCATGCCTTTTAAAATTAAAATAAAAAATGAATAATGTATGTTAATTTACCAACTTATACTGCATTTAGTGGGCAGAATACATTGTGTGTACATGTTTTAGACCAGTAAAATAAAGATTATAAAAAATTAGGGTAGATGTACCAGTAACTGACAATTCACAATTTAAAGGCTTTTAGTAAAGCAACAAGATAAGAAAAGGGACTGGTGTGATCACCTCATATTACACACTGGACTAGGCTTCCCAGAACAGCAAAAAACTAGGAACTTTGCTCCCATATTATCGCCGCAAACATAAGTTGATTGTTGAATGCCTTACCGAGTCGAAAAAACTTGTAATGAACCACTAGACAAGGGTTTGATTACTTGAATTTATTTCAAGAATGTTATGCAATATTTTTATTCATTTTACGTGAACCTTTTTTGTTTGTTCAGTGGACAATACTTCTAGTAGTAACAGAATTTCAGATGACCAATGTGTTAAAGGGAAAATGATACCAAAAATATCGATATCGAGATAATAAATAATAAGAAAAATGTAACACATAAAAAAGAAAACAACAAGTTTTTATGGAAAAAAAATTACAAATATTTTTAAGAAAGAGGCAACAAATAATCGAAATGGGGGGCTCCTCAATTCGAAAACGTTAGCTACACATGACGTCATCTTTGCTAAGCCGAGGCTGATGAGATTAATAGGCCCTGTAAATCTCATCGGGCCTGTGGCTTATGAATCGCACCACGGCCTGTAAATCTCGTCGGCCTCAGTTAGCAAAGTTGACGTCAAAATGAATTTATATTACCAGAAGTGGAACTTAAATTTTGATTTCTTTATTAAAAATGAAAGTAAAAAAATAATAAAATTGATATTTAGTATCAGGAAAGTATTCAAAAGTACAGAGGTAGAGTCAAAAATAGTGCCTGATCACCGTGCAAACTTTTACATGGGCACCAGACAGGAGAGTCTATCATGCTCGATGGTCTTCATCCAACGATCAGCCAGTTGGCGGATGCCCTCACGAAACTACTCCTCCGGTTTCTGGGCGAAAAAGTCACGCACGGCATCTTCAACCTCACTGACATTGGCGAAGCGCCATCCACGCAGGAAGTGCGCCATGGACCAGAAGAGACGGTAGTCGGAAGATGCCAGGTCGGGGCTGTATGCTGAATGTGGGTCATCCCGGAGGTTTTTCAGCAGTTGATGGCACACCTTCACCTGTTATTGTGCTTGCGTGGACGTCAGCTTGTGGGGCATAGCTCGGCAGCTCCTGTTGACCTTTCCCAAAGCGTGCAGATGTCGAACCACACTCGATTGTGATGTCCTGATGTCCGCCGCTAGTCCACGGATGGTGCTGCCTGGGTTGGCTTCCACTTGTTGCCGCAGGGCTACGTCATCCACTTCTTTGGGTCTTCCGCTTCTTGGTGCATCTTCTAGGCCCATGTCTCCAGACGAAAAGTGGGAAAACCACCATCGTTCTGTCCGTTCATTGGTCACACCGATCTTCCATCCTGCAATTTCGGCGGCTGCTGCTCGCACACTGGTCCCCTTTTTCCAATAGGGACGAAGGAGCCCACATATCACCAATTTTTCTGATATATTTTTATGCTGGCTGATGCAGGTGGCACAATGTCTATAGCATTCGAACTCGTACTGACGTTTCTTCCCACTCTTTTCTCTTAATAAACTGTGATATACCCTTGTGGTAAATGGTCTTCGCCCAGAAATCGTCAAACTCTAATCCCTCCTTCCGAGTCGGCCACTACTTTTGACTCAACCTCTGCATATGAAATCAACTTCCGATTTGGTGTCATTTGCCCTTTAACTGTTTTAATCCACGGTCAACTACTAGAACCCAGATATACGAGGTGCGTTCAAGTTCTAAGGTTTCCTAATTTATTTTTGAAAAACTACTGACCCTAGAAAATTGAAACTCCCATGATTTGTCCACATAGTCAACCTTTACCTGTAGACATTTTTCACAATGCTGACGCCATGATTGGTAGGCCGCCGCAAATGCTTCTTTAGGAACCGGTTTTGTATACTGGAAAATCGCTTATGCAAGAACAGAATAAAGCTTCTGCTCATCGAGCGGCTTTTCAGTAGCAAAACAGACCACTATAGAAGTGTTTGCAGCAGCGATGCAATCGTGGTGTTAACATTGTGAAAAATGTGTACGGCTAGAGGTTGATTATGTGGACAAATGACGGGAATTTCAGCTTTCTAGGGTCAATAGTTTTTCAAAAATAAATTAGGAGACCTTAGAACTTGAACGCACCTCGTATATCTGGGTTCTAGTAGTTCACTATTAATTGAGCTCAAACACCATAAAAAGTACTTTGAGTTCTGTTAAAGACCAAATCCCTGCAAAAGATAAAGCTGGCATATACAAATTAAAATGTGCGTCGTGTAATAAGTTTTATGTGGGAAGTTCCAAAAGAGGTGTGAAGAATCGACTTAAAGAACACATAGCATGCATTAGGTATGCTAAGACAGGGGTATCCTCATTTGCGGACCATGTCCTCAAAGAACAACACGACTATTCAAAAGATCTGTTCGAAGTTATTCACAATTGTAACAATGATAAATTATTACACTTTATGGAGTCCCTCGAAATTGTAAAGAACAAGGCGACAAACATCCTATTGACTAGCGACGATGGCCCCATGCCAGTTTTACCCTGGCTGCCGCTAACAAAGTATTTGACAAAATAAATTATGAAGAATTGGAAGATCACTCTTATCTATAGTTATCAATTGTTTTCTTTGTAATTATAATTTTTGTTTTGTAAAGATTTGAGTGATCGTTTTTAATTATTCGTAAGAGTCATAGTTAATTGTTATTTCTATAAAAATAATCGATTCTGCCAATAATCGATTACTACTTTATAAAAATAATCGATTCTGTCAATAATCGATTACTTCTTTATCAAGTTATTATAAGCGGTTGGCTCTTAGAAGCGGACTTGAGTTCCTCTCAACAAGGAGATCGCTTGCTTAGTTCTAATTAGTCATTCTGTAAAATTTCTTTGATCGGTTGTTCTAATTTTTGTCTTCCCTATAAATTTCGTATCTTTCTACCATTGTATTCACTCACTGATGAAGGATTTGTGAAATCCGAAATGCGCATCTGAGGAAATAAAAAGAATTGATGTGGATTAGTGTTTTCGTTTTTTTCATTATTTATACTGTCAATTATCGATAATTTGTGTGTTTAAAAAAACGAACAAAAAAGATACTAATGTGATGTAGAATGTAGGGTAATGATAAAGGAAACATGATGGTTTTAAGCAAACTGAAACTTCTTAGTTTCCCTGTAATTGTCCTAGCTGTGTCAATTACCGTAATTTCACGTGAATAATCCACCTTCCAGATAATCCGTAGGATAAAGAAAACCACCTTTCCTGTAAAAATTTTCTCCAATAATCTGCTTCTCAAAAAATCCACAGAGTATTGGAGAGTTCAAGACCTAAATAATCCTGCTCGTGTTAAAAATGGCTCATTTCAAATCTTTTTTAAAATGTTTAAGCATTCTATCTGCAATCCAAGCTCGGAATATCATTTCTAATTAATAACGAACGTAAATTCTGTATTATTTATGATTCTCAAGTTAGTTTTCAAAAAAAAAAAATGCATTTTTCCCATCAAGTTCGAGTTCTTCACGTTTGGATAGCCACTGTCAAAATTAATTTTCCTTCCTATGTTTCTAAGAATTATCACATAAATTCGTTTATAATTGTGTATTATTTTTACTTCGGCAGAAGAGTGTTAGAAATTGCAGAAAAATTCAATTAGGGTCTGTGTTAAATCAGAGTTTTAAAAGTGCAGCAATTCAATGGTGGTTAGGCCTATCGGAATGTCGGTGATTGAGAGTCTACTCTGAAAATGCACTAAATCATCAAAAATATTCAAAACTGTAAATAAAAAAATTGTGCATTATGAATATAATTTATTAACAAATTTTAATTAAAATTAACTAAATCTTATTCAACAAATATGAAACGAAGCAGCTTCCACGAATATTAAACGTTCTTTATCAGTCGTATGTTTCAGTACTCGACGTTTGTTTTTTTTGTTCTTTTTTTCTTGTCTTCCCTAAATGATTAGCATTATTTTTGTACACATTACATGGGTGATGTCGAGAATTAATTATACTAGCGAATGTTATTTTTTTCTCATTATAATTCTTTGGTTAATCTTCAATATCCGCGCATCGCAATTTTACCTGTCGATTGCAGGCCGTATTGCTTTTTGTTTCAGAACATTATGATGGATTTTATAAATAGACATTAAAAAGATAGCAGATTCAATCTATGGTTAGCATGGACCTTTTAATAACTATATAAAAAAAGTGAACGCTTTAAAAGTAAAGTGCAAAAAGTTGAGATAATCCACATTGAGATCGAAATGAGTTTACCCCCACCCCCAAGTAATCGAACCTAATTCTGGATTCGCGGTCCACAACCGTAATTTATTGCAATTTAGAAAGATTTGTAGCCATTTTCCCTGATAATCTGCCCCTCGGATAATCTGCTGAGCCATTTTTCAGATGAAAAAAACAGATAATCCGCGGAATATCCGCGTGTAATTATGGTATAGGAAACTTGACTGTCAATTTCAGATCACCCATTTTGACATAAATCTTCTAGGCCCTATTTGCTGATTCTTTTTGTTGGTCCTGATTCTTGTCTCAGAGACGATCAACAGATAACCCAGGACAAGTTATCTTCCAAAAAAAAAACTACTATTCTGTTTACTTTGATAAGAAGTAGCATAGGATGAATTGGATGAATTTTGCAAGTAGGAGAATAATCGTCAAAAATCAAGTTTTTCTACAAACAATTTGTTAGGCAATACGTTCGGCCAAGATCTGATGATATTGCACTACTGGAAATCGCACTTCTGTACGTAGGGAAAGCCTAACCTATGACAGCAGGAATAATGTTCGGCCAGCCACTAAAATAAACCATGTGCTGAAATACCGGGTGGGCAAGAAATAACGTGAGGTGTTCAGAGCTCGCTAGCGGGAATTCTATTAGGCCAAATGCAGTACATTTTGGTGTACATACTTAGTGAAACATGCAGTTTCGATTTATGCAAAAAAAAAAAAATAGTACCAAAAGTCGCCATAGGGGGCACTTATTTCAAGAAAACAATGAATACCTAATTGTCAAATGAACAAATACCGTACAAACCAACTTTAGTAACAACAATAAACAATGTTTTATTTTTAATTACAAAGGTGTTTCAATATGACCACCAGTGTGCTGTTCCAATAGCTGCATGCGGTACACGACATTTTCTACGGCAGCTCATAGCATATCTGCATTAATTAGTCTGATATGTAACGTTATTTGATCCTTTAAGGTTGAGAGGTCAGGAACATGTGCTTGATACACAAGGCTTTTCAAATATCCCCATAACCAAAAATCACAAGGGTTGAGATCAGGCGACCTGGCTGGCCATACCATGGAAAATGCACGACTAATTATTCTGTTGTCTGAAAAACGTTCTCGCAAGATCTGCTGCACCTGACGTCCGATATGCGGTGGCACACCATCCTGCATAAAAATGGTAGAATTCAGACAACCCTTTTCCTGCAATCGTGGTATCACAAAATTCTCAAGCATATCGGCATACCTGGCAGAATTGACGGAACAAGTCACCGGTCCATGGGGACGGATTTCTTCAAAAAAGTACGGGCCATGATGAAAGAAGCAGTAAAGCCGCACCATACTGTTAGTTTGGGTGAATGCATAGGAGTTGGTAGACACACTTGTGGATTTGATGCAGCCCAAATACGGCAGTTGTGGGTATTGATATCACCATTCAAATAAAAATGTGCTTCATCACTCCATAAAATTTGCCATGGCCATGCATCATCCACTTCCATACATGCTAAAAATCTCAACGAAAAGTCAGTTCGGGTACGTTCATCTCCAGGAAGCAATTGTTGAACAGGTGTGAGTTTATAGGGATAAAATGTCAATATCTTATGCAATATTTTCCTCACTGTCGAATATGGGATGTCTGTTTGGCGTGCTATTGCATGTGCACTGCTGGTACCTGCACAGTAGTCATCTCCTGTTCCACAACAGCAGTTGCAACTTCTTCAACGTGTTGCTTCCTGATTCATTTGCGTCCCCGGCCTGGTTGCACTCCTAGAGTTCCGGTAGATTCAAATCGTTCAATCATTTTCCGTAAATTAGTTATGCTCATTGGTCCGACATTTTCAATCGTCGGAATTCACGAAGGGCAACACTTGCACTGTCGCTCTTCTGATAAAACAACTTGTATTTATGTAAAATAAATAGAGAGATTAGTAACGACTGGGAGCATCCATTAATTGAAAAAAAAGAGGTTGAGAGACAGTGGCTCCTGTCTACTAGCCCTTCAGCATACCTGCACAACTGTACGTTATGCAGGGGAAGTCATCTCCTGCGTTCGGGATCTTTTGAAACACACGTATAATAAAAATTTGTAATTAAAATATTGTCAATTACTGGTGAAACAGCCTATCAACTACTTGTGCAAAAACTGTCAATTTCTGGTGATTCTTGCATTAGTTAGGAGAAATTTAATACCTTAATTGCTTTTAAAGATATAATAATTGTTTAGAGATTGGCACATTCGCTATTATATTTACAATTTAATGGTATAACTAGAAAAGCTTCAAAATGCAATTTGGTTTACGTACACAATTTCATTTCACAGTAATGTCTTAAACACGTCAATTACTGGTACATCTACCCTAGTTTCTAAAACTACTGACAGATAGAGTTAACACCACAAACATAAAACTGTGTTTAAAGCAGTTAACATGGTAAAAAATGTGTAACAAGTAGAGATCATTCATTTAACTCCATATTAGCTGATATATACTAAAACATTATGCAAAATACAGGGTCTGGCAGGGAGGTATGATGTTTTTTGAAAAGACTATCATACACTTATTTTTGAACAATGTTCAAAATATATCAGTTTCATACATTACTGGTACATTGCCATTTGAGAATATAAAACGAAACATACGAAAAAATTAATCAGCTGCTAAAAATCATATCAGTTAGGTGGCGTTCATTTCTGTTGAGGCATTCATGTAGACAGGTGGCAAAACTGTCCATACTCCTCTCTAGGATCCTGTTGCATGAAAGCTATTCACCCACTTCAACCATTGAGTGACCATTGAGTGACCATGACGGCCAACATTCAATGGTTTTGAAATTGACGCTGTGTGAGCACTACAGAATGACTCATTTCAATGAGGGTGTTGTAAACAAATATACGATGTGCTGTATGTGCTATGTAGCTACATTGCTACTGAAATAGCATCTGGTGACGAGTAGATATCATTCTAAAAATATTCAGTTAGCCCCCTGTATGCCTGGCACCCTTGCTACACATACTTTTGTAAACTTTGTAAACTTTGCTCTCATCTTATCAATTATAAAAAAAGTGAAAATCCATAAACCAAATATAATTAGTTTCAAACAGATTACGGTTAATGACCAACTTATATTAAAATACGAAAATAAGAACACCAATGTAATGACAAGTAAATAAACCGACAAGCTACTACATAATACCTACGTGAAATCTTTCTATATATGTATAAAGAAGGATGTTTGTTTGTGGGTATTGAATACAAATCTACAGTTTTATTCCGATCTTGAAGAAATTTTGCATACTTGACCTTCAAACTATGAGGAAGGTCACTGTCTACCTCTGATTTCAGAAAAATAATTATTATCGATAAAAAATCGATATTCATGGTTATGGCAGGGCATATTAATGAGAAATATCTCATGACCAATAATGCAAGACAAAGTTTGTGCAACAATAGGTATCAACAATGGTATCAACATGCAATTCACAAACACTCTGCACGGACCAACAGTATATATCTCATGACCAACAATGCAAAAAAAAGTTTGTGCAACAATAGGTATCAACAATGGTGTCAGAACCAATGCACCAACACAAGGCAGGGATCAACAATATGTATCTCGTAACCACCAATGAAAGGCAAAATTTGTAACAATGCACAGAATTCCTGTTATTCAGGTTTTTATTAGAAAAGAGACTTCTTACTACTTAACAATTTTTGAAAATCCTAAAAAATGATTAGTAACTGGAGATAATGGAAAGTTAGCAGACTATTGAGAAAGAATGGAAAGATGACAGAGGAGGCACTCCTTTAGTTCTGTGCGATATTGAGCAAATGGTAAGCAGGTCAATAGAATAGAAGAATCGGTGATCGCTAGACTACAAAATGAGATGAATTGGCAAGTTTTGATTCAAGACATCGAGAGAAGAAAGGGAATTGCAACAACATCAAGTGTACATCTAAAGTAAGATTACATGAGTAAGAAATTATTTAGACTAGCAGTGGCATCCTTGGAGAGGTCCATCCATTGTGAGCCTTTAAAAAATTTTTTTCCAAATTTTTATTAAGAATTTTTACTGTGTTAATTCTAAGCTTTTTCATGTGTGTTATTTTTAAGATATTTCAAAATTTATTCCAAAAAAAAAAAGTCCGAGCCACGCTGGGGTTATCACCTAGCTTATTTGGTAGCACAGCAGGTCCAAACATTTCCTAAAAATATATTTTGACTATATTTTGTGGGAAAGTGTTTATTTTGGAAACTGTAATACTGACAATGCATTGACTGAACGTTCATTTCCAAGAATTTTTGATGGTAGTACATGGAGGAGAAACAGGTAAAGAGACAACGGGATCAGGTGCTATCAATCAGCACTTGGAACGTATTCTCCATGACAGGGAAGGAATCAGAATTAGTGGAGGAAGCCAAACGATATCAACTCCAAACTCTTGAGAGAGTGGTATGTTTTCCAACCTGCCCGAAGCACCACAAATCATATCTTTGCTCTAAAGCAGATATTTGAGATATCCTGGGAGTATGCAAAAGATGTCTGTGCTTGCTTTGTGGACCTTGATAAAGCATATGACAGAGTTCTTTGAGAGTTCAAGAATATGGACACGACAAAGCGCCAGATCATCAGAACTGTATCAAAGGGTACAAGCTCCTTGCATTAGGTTACTGCAAATCCAAGCATTAATTAATTAGGTTATCGCAGACCAACTGGTAGAGGCATCGGCCATGATAGTCAAGGTTCCTGGTTCGAACCCAGGTCGCAGAATTTTTCCTTCCATTTTTCGATAGAAAAATTAATACATCATGTATGGAGGTCATCTCTAGTCTATATTTATTTATTTATTTCCAAGCATTAATGTTTCAAAATCAACTGTTGGAAGAGTCATGGCATCTTGTCAACACCTGCAATACCAAAAAATAAAGTCTGCACTATGTCTACAACCACACCACAAGGCAAAGCATGTTCAGTGGGCAAATGAGGGAATGGCCTGGACTGAACTTTGGGAAAAAATCTGAAAGATGAGAAAAAGTTCAATTTAGACGGCTGGAAGTATTTCTGGTGTGATTTGAGAAAGGATCAGCAACTATTCTCAAAGTGCCAACAAGGAGGCGGATCTGTGATGGTGTGGAGTGCCTTCAACTTCAATGGACAAGCAAAGATGGCATTTGTCAGCAGCCGGATGAATGCTGTTGCCTACCAGAAGTTACTGGAGCGATATCTTCAGTTTATTGATAATTGGAAGGCTTTTTTTCCAGCAGGATAACGCACCTATCCATACAGCACATTCTACTTACGAATGGTTTCTATTTAATGGTGTGCCTGTTATGGATTGGCCTGCAATTTCCCCAGACTTGAATCCGATGGAAAACCTGTGGGGGTTGTTAGCCAGGAAGGTTTACGCCAATGGTCAACAATATTCATGTATTAATGAATTAAAAGATGCTGTTGTGAAATTAATGGGCAGAAATCGACAAGAAGACTTGTGAAAACTTAAATACATCAATGCCAGAGCGTGTATTCAAAGTCATTAGCAAAAATGGGAGATTTATTGGTTATTAAAATAGGTACATGTCTGAGTTATTTAAGGTTTATGTTTCATGCCTTTAAATTTATGGGACAGCGAAAATTGCTCACGTTTATGTTTTTGGCCTAATTATTATTATTTTATGTTTTAAAAATATTTAAGTACCGATTGTGGAACAAATATTCTTGGTATTTTGGATAAAAGAATGTTATAATAAAAGCACATTATCAACAAATAACTGCAACAACTTTTTGGGATGTTATAATAACAAACCAAAGCTTAATGCCTTTATATTTTTGGAATACACCTTATCTATTTGTGCATTGCTATGTAACTAAAGAGGTATCCGGATAAAAAGCAACCGGACAAAATGTAACTACACATTTTGAAGTGGTCAGATGGTCACATTCGATTGGAAATGATGAGCAACGTAAGAATATAGAGCTTGTTTTCGTTTCTAAATACCACATTCAAGAAAATCAATTTTTCAAAATACATAGACAAACTCAGAGCTCCTGCTAGTTCGTCAAGGGGAATTATTTTGTTCGTTGAAGCATTTAATGGAAGCCAACCATAAATAGAGAGGAGAGGAGGGAGGGATTGCCAAAAACTTGATTATGATTTGTAGCCACTTTTTGGTGAAAATTCACAAATAGAAAGGGGGAGGGGGACAAATTAAAATTTCATTAAGTAATCTAGTTAAATAAGTAAATGGTGCTAACAGTAGCAAAGTTTTGTTTAATGTTTTGAAGCTAAAACATTTGTCATTTAAACTGGCTAAAATAGTTTATATTTAGTGATGATCGTAAATTAAAGAATATTAATGTAATTGTCATGTCGGCGAACAACAACTAATTGTTGTCGTGCACGATATTCATATTTGTTGTGGCGTTTGTTATTGTCATTGCCATTCCCATTGTTTTGTCCCCATCGTTGTCAAGATGAACGCTCTGCATCTCTGGATTATATTGCGAACCATTTCTTATGATGAGATGTTGCTTATGATCGAATGGGAGCTCATGGAAACGCTACCTTAAGGTAAATAATCCTAGCAATAAGTCACATATGCCTCCCCTCCCACTTTACAGAGTCCCGCATACATAACAGAAATCTTTAGTGTCAGAAGTGGGATAGCAAGAACGTTATCCCATTGTGGAATACCCAGTTGCACAATGAGAACGCCGAAGAGCATAAGAAGAAGCAGTATTCAATAATCAAGCGACAATTTTATCAGAAGAGAAGAGAAGCCACAGCCACCACAGAACACCAAACCAACTGTAAAGAGAAAAAAGAACGCCATTTTCAACACAAGATCCAAGGACAATCGGTGAAGCCAGAACAAAAAGTTAAAGAACAGAGACATTACTAACCTTGACAAGAAAAAGAATCCACTATGGCAGTTCCACCAGAACGAATGCAGGAGTTGTCCAAAATGAGAGCTTCTGCATTACATGTTGCAACCGACACGGCCATAGCACAGCTGGCGACGGCGACCACCGCTCCTGGCACAGAGCGTGCTCCAGAACTCGCTTCTCCACGACCTCCCCCATTTACAATGCCGCCATATCGGATGGACGACAAGACGTCCGTCAGGGAATATTTTAAGAGGTTTGAATGGTCGCTACAGCTCTCCAATATTTCCCCTGTCCAATATGCCGCCTATGCTCCGAGTACATATGGGGGCAGAGCTGAACGGCGTACTGAAAATTTTAGCCAGTCCCAAAGAACCAGAGACCATTACATACGATGAACTTAAAACGATCTTGTCAAGCTATTTTGATCATCCTCGCAACAAGTATGTGGAAAGCGTAAAATTCAGAACAGTGATCCAGAGCCCAGATGAATCAGTGCATTCCGATTGCAGAAGAGTGCTGCCCATTGTCAGTACGAGGACTTCCTCGACCGTATGCTTATTGAGCAGTTCTTACACAACCTTCGCTCTCCCGACATGCGAGACGAGATCATCGCAAAGCAACCGGAAGAATTTGATAAAGTGTACACCATCACCTGGGCCATTGGAAAAGCAGTGAGCCAGCCAATCACAGAGGACACCAATAAACTTGGTTAAGGGTCTCTAACCACAAAATTGGACCATCGTGGGAGAAACCACCAAGCCACCGAACGAACGTGAGCAACGAACGCCACCATTCCACAGCCAGTCACCACTCAAACAATGGAAATAAAATGGTTCCGAAGAAACCGTGTGGCAGGTGTGGCGGTCTACATTGGGCAGACACCCGTCGCTTTAAGACCGCGACCTGTTACGCCTGCCAGATGACTGGTCACATAGCAAAAGCATGTCGCTCTAAGACCAAAGGCACACGTCGTGTTTCACCCAATGAGACTCCAGTGCCAGTGGATCGAGTACAGACTCCCAACCAGCTGCAGGAGACCTCGAATCAGGAAGCCATCCGCCCAAACCTGATCGAAATGCTAATAGACGGGAAGACTCTGCAGATGGAGGTTGACACGGGAGCACCTTGTGGTATCATAGGTGTCGCCCGTCTACGCAAGATCAAGCCCCAGATACACCTGCAGAAGACTGACCGGCAATTTCAGAGTTATACCAGTCATCAGGTGCAATGCCTTGGAAATATAAAAGTCCTAGTTACGAGGGGAGATCAAAAAGTAAGTTGCACTAATTCGCCGCAGGAGCACGCTGTGTCGCAATCTTGGGCTAAGTGGAGAAAGGGACATTAACTGCGCAGACGTTGGAGAGGATGGTTGCTGTGGTTTCTCGTCGTGTTTTGTGTGACTAGCGGGCTAAAAGCAATGGCACGTCAACTGGATGTCCACTCCAAACTTGAAGTGTGAGCAGCAATCCGATTTCTATAGGCCAAACGGGTGAATTGCACGGACATTCATCGAGGGAAATTGAGCGCCGGTGTGATTTTGTTCCACGATAATGCAACACCTCACAAGGCCCGCCAAACGTGCGAACTGCTGCAGCGATTCAAGTGGGAGGTTTGGCAACGTCCTCCATACAGTCCCGACTTAGCGCCATGCGACTTTCATCTTTTCGGTAAGCTGAAAATGAAACTCGGTGGACAACGATTTTGAAACGATGAGGAGGTGAAAGCGGCTGTCACCGTGTGGTTACAAAACGCTGGAGGAGATTTTTATGCATCCAGAATCGAAAAGTTGGTTGATCATTCGGATAAATGTTTAGGGTCTCTTGGGGACTACGTGGAAAAGTGAACCTACATTGTATGCTGCTATAGCCGTGTTGCTTTTCTATAAGTGGTGTAATAAATAGCCATACCATGGAAGTGCAACTTACTTTTTGATCTCCCCTCATACCATCGGTAGCACCAGCCGGAATACGGACCTGTATGTGGTAGAAGGTAACTCCACAGGACTGATGGGCCGCGACTGGATCGCCACTTTTGTTCATGAGATAAGATTCGGTAAACTATTCGCGCCCATCCAAGCCATCCAGGAGAACCAAGGCAAAGGTCTGCTTACCGAGGGACAGAAATTCCAATTAGACAGACTATTAAAACAGTACGACCACGTCTTCCAGAACACAGCAGGAAGAATGGAGTACGCCCACGTCTTCCACCCCCCCGTATTTGCCAGACCAAGAGACGCCCCCCCCTTGCTTTACAGGAACAGTATGCCAAGGCAATAGAGAAGATAAAGGCTGGATTCTACGAGAAGGTCGAATTCTCCTAGTGAGCATCGCTGACCAATGTAGTGGTGAAGAAAAACGGAGCACTATGCATCACGGGCAATTACAAACCTACGGTGAAAAAGCAAATGATTGTAGACGAACATCCAATCCCCAAGATAGAAGATATCTTTAATAAAATGAGAGGGGCTGCATGGTTTGCTCACCTGGATATCACCGATGCGTACACCCAAAGAAGGCATTTAAAAGTTTTTTTAATTCTTGCCCTCTATTGTATCTTTATTAAAGTTGTGCTTTAATCCCTTCTTTGGAAAGAATTCCCTAAATTCTTCAATTTATTCTAATCAAAACACATTTTTCTAGTTAAGTTTTAGGTTATTTCCTTAAACTTTAACACATTTTTGGCCATAGCATAATTTGTAGATGGTTTCCTTTAGAATAAGATGGTTTTATTTCAAGTTGATACCTTAAAAAAAAAAAAAAAATAACAAGTTATTTAACTCATCGCTAACCTCTAAAAACGCCAAAAACAGCTGGTCCCTATAAACAAAATGGCTCCTAGAATCCATAGTGGTAGTGGTAAATTTTTAAAAAAAATTATTTTATACTCCCGGATACCTACATAAACAGAAAATGCATGTGTAAAAATAAAATATGTCAGTAACCAATTATTTTTTTATTGGTTGATTTCATATGGATTGACCCAGGGCCGTCTATGGAGTTGCCAATATTCCAGGCACTGTGGCAGCGTCGAATGGAGGAAGTTTTCTGAGATGTGGAGAACGTCGTCAACTTCTTTGATGACATCATCGTGTTCGCCCCGACTTTTGATGAACTCGTTGGAGCGTTGCGCCAAAAGTTACATCAATTGGACAACCACGGTTTCATCTTAACTTAAAAAAAGTGTGTGCTTGCAGCCACTTCGTTGACCTGCTTGGGACATGTAACAGACAAGAATGGTCTGCATAAGTCAAATGACCATGTCATAGCCCTCCAGAGGGCCCCAACACCAACGTCTTCCAAGGAACTCCAACTTTTCCTGGGAAAGGCGACTTACTATAGTGCCTTCATAAGGGGGTGGCCGTGGCCTGGTTGGCTTGCTAATCGATGGAGTTCAGCAACTTCAGGCGCGGCCAGCTGCTGACTGGGTGACGGCCAGGGCTTGAGGACCACTGCTGGCGGGACAGCTATTTGGGGCACGGCTGTTGGGGGACTTTAGTCTGACCCATTTGCTGAGTGACCAGTGCTGGTTTTCCAGCAGTTGGTGACAGCCACTGGTTTGTTTGTCCGCCAGCAGCTCTTCCATCATGAAACCCCCCGTGCTTCGGAGGGCACGTTAAGCCATCGGTCCCGGCTGCTACTGTCATCTCGTAGCAGTCGTTATTTACTGGGATGGCGCAAAACTCCCTCGTAGGAGTAGGTGCCGCAGATTATCGCTTCGCGATAATCTACCCTCTGTACTAGATACTAGATAGTGCCTTCATACCCAACCTGTCTCACCAAGCAAAACCACTTCGAGAAATGCTGGACCAAGTTCGTGTGGACCAAAGAAGCCCGAAAGGCCCCTATGAGGAGCTGAAAAACACCCTCATCTCGCCACAGCTCCTCATGCAATATGACCCCTCTTTCCCAGTCATTCCTGCGACGGACATCAGCAGTTTCGGACTAGGGGCTGTGCTAAGCCACCGCCTAGCCAATAATTTAGAAAGGCCCATAGCCTATACAAGCCGGTCTCTTTCCGAAACAGAGAGACGATAACCACAAATTAATAAAAAAGCCCTAGCCATCATATGGGCCGTGAAAAAAGTTTTTTAATTACCTGTACGCCCGGAGATTCAAGTTCAAGGAGACCACAAATCGCTGACACAAATATTCCACCTCCATAAATCTCCCAACCCTGTGCATCAGTCACATGGCTAATTATGCGGACTATTTGAGCAATTTTAATTACACCATCATCTACAAACCAACCAAAGACCATACCAACGCCGACTATTGCTCACGTATTACATCAATCGACAGGGTAGAAGAGGAGGAGAAAGATGGATTTGAGGAATTTGTGGTCCACCAAGTGTGCCAGTTGCCCATCCATCCAGAAGACATTGCTAAAGCCACCCGAAGCGATCCAAGACTGGGTCGGATCGTCCAGGAACTTGAAGAGGCCATGACCTAACCCGCTCTGAATTTAAAGCACCCGAGGATAAATACACAACGAGCGCTGGTCGCCTGTTGTATGAACATCGTGTAGTGATCCCACCACCATTACGGCAACCAGTCATGGATGACCTCCACACCGGCCATCTAGGAATGGGCAAGATGAAGGCCTCACCCGCTCGTTTGTGTACTGGCCTGGCATCGATGCAGACATTGAACGCACCGTCAAATCGTGCGCAGACCACCAGCGCACCTCCCCAGTTCCGAATCCACCACGGGCCATGGGAGAGGATCCATGTGGATTACGCCGGACCAGTATCGGGAAAAATGCAACTAATAATTGTCGATGCATACAGCAAATGGGTGGAAGCTAAGGTAACTTCATTGACGACTGCAACGCCACCATCAACATCCTGGATGAACTGTTTGCGAGATATGGAATACCGACCCCGGTGGTCTCCGACAACGGTCCCCAGTTTGTCGCCGACGAATCTACAACTTACCTCAAAGTGCGAGGAGTAAAATTCCATACGCGCATGGCACCATACCACCCATTCACCAATGGACAAGACGAAACGAGGAAACCAAGAACTCCTCGTCGGGTGCGCTTTACCGAGTGCGCTCCCCAAATAGCGGATCATGCTGCCACCGACATGATCCCGGTTGCGGCCGAGAATGAACTAACAGCCATGACAGCAACTCCAAATCCAGTAGACGTTTCGCCGCTCGACCCAAGTGACTTCCCCAAATCAATCAAGCTGCATCAACCAGATGTGGAGAATGTCGCCCCTCCAGCACTCTCTGATGCAGACACCACTCGCCGTTGAGATTGACCGAGACGGGACCCAGAAATCCTCCGGCGCTCTGGTTGTACTCGGCAGCCGCCCCAGCAGCATTCCCTCTAGCTTAGTGCGACGGGAGGAATGTCGTGTCAGCGAACAACAACTAATTGTTGTCGTGTACGATATTCATATTTGTTGTGGCGTTTGTTATTGTCATTGTCATTCCCATTGTTTTGTCCCCATCGTTGTTGAGATGAACGCTCTGCATCTCTAGATTCCTTTGCGAACCATTGCTTATAATGAGATGTTGACATCGTCCACGATCGCCGTCGATGATCGAATAGGAGCTCATGGAAACGCTACCTTAAGGTAAATAATCGTAGTGATAAGTCATATACGCCTCCCCTCCCACTTCACTGAGTCCTGCATACATGACAGTAATAGAATACATTTGATAACCTGAAATTTAGTTCGGTTTTCCATAAATTTTAGTTATGATCAAATAAATAAAGCAAATTGCTTGGGGAATTTTAATTAGTTTTAATAAAATTTTTCAGTATTTGAAATCACAATGTTCTTGTGGAGGAAAATTTTTTCGAATGGCTGTCACAACGCAACGGGGAAGAACTTTTCTTTTATTTCTTCCTATGTGCACCCAAATAAAATGGACAAATTGTCTGTAACTTGTGTATGCCCAAGCTGGTCGCTTTTGTATGCGATAGTTGGTACATCGTGGTCCAGGCAGATTTTTGATATCACGGATTTTTCGGTGATGCACGGGCATATACTGATCGAACTCGGCACAATCACGACAGCATACATTTTCTTGTGATCACATATTGTGCACTGATATCTAATTTAAAAATTAATATTATGAAATTGTTCACATTTAAATAATATATGAATTATTAATTGTACTTGCCAATTTGTTCCGGGTGGTACATTTTCCGTCTATTCGGCGACATTGGATTCCTCATCTAATGACGGGTGATCGCACCGGAGAGACTCGAAACTGTACGGTTTCACGCATAAACCATCCAAATCATCCACAAGGTTCTCCAAATCGTTGTGCAATTCATAATGCAGATAGTTGCTAAAATAAGCCTCCATATCTTCGCAAGTCTCAAAACTGAAATCTGAATGAATAGCATTCATGTCCAGACATTGTGAAATTACACTGAACGCAGTTATTGTATAGTATAGCAGATCTACAGTGATTGTTAAAGCTTCACGCCTCCCTCCAAGATGGATGCCTCCCGAATTCAAATCGCTCTCGGAATTTTCTTTTTTTTCACACATTTAGGATTCGAATTAAAAAATTTAAATATAGTATGATGTTATTAATGTCTTTCGATTTAAATAAAGTTGTATGTGACTGTAAAGTTGTCCTTTAAGGAATGCAATTTCGACAAAAAGCATGAGGAAACTTGTGTTTACTTTAAGGTGCAGAACATCGCTAGTTATCTCGCAACATCCTTTTCAAAAGCACCCTTTGCATAAGCTGACGCCCGATTTTGGCCCCAAAAAGTGGAAAAATGTCATGACTCGAGCATAAGCCAAGGCAAAAAAAAACTAAGAAAAAAAAAAAAAAAAAAAAAGAAGATTAAATTTAGAGTAACAAATTCATGGTATGGGAAAGCCATCAAACACAGCTTCTTCTTCATCTGACTCTCCAAAAAGTTGATGAAAATCTTCATTCTCATGCTCGTCATCCACAACGGCAGTCTCGTTTTCATCAGGCTCACTTTCATTATTTTTATTTTTCGAAGCAATGCAGTAATTATTTACTGTGTGTAATAATAGATATTCATTATAAACATATCAGCTTTATTTATAAAACATTCTTGGACGATTTCAAGACACTTGGGATGAAAACTGCAACAGTTTATCAAGGTCGGCGCCATCTTGTTTTCGGGATTTGACTTATGCATTTGCTTTTTGCAATGGGAAAAATGGATTGAAAATTGCAGAAAAAGACATGAAATAATGCTTTGATTAATGCACTGAATATTGTATATACTTGCACAATGTGCTGTAAGGTATATTAAAATTTATAGGCTAGTGCTTGGCGATAGTATCGATGGTAGCCTGTGTATCGATGTTCAAAAAGTCTCGATGTTCTTGAATCTTCGATGTTTCATTTTGAATTCATTATCTATTGAACAACTGTTTAGGTTAATGTATTGCAATGAAAGAACTCGTAAAAACACACTTGTTTCATTTGAAGCCCCCCCCCCCTATATGGCCACCACAGTCTTAGAGATTCTCATTATGCTGTAAAGAGTGAATAAAAAAACTTGACTCGGCGGGGTTCGAAGATGGCGGCTATGGAGTAACGCGCTCTTCCATTCGCTTCTGATAGTCACTGTTCTTTCCTTCCTGCGGATAAATAGCAACTGTAAGACATCTATTCCGTTAATAAAATAATAAATTCAGCGGCGATAACGTGTTTTCACCCCTTTTGCTCGAACATCAGCGTCTCTCTGATTGTATTTGTTTGCTCAGAATTCCTCAACATTATATTCCGTTGCGAACTGGGCATAGAAGCCAGCCATGGGGGAGCCCTCTCCTAGGGCGCCCCTGAGCCGGTCTGCCTCGACAGAGACGGGGGATGAGAAGAAGAAGAAGAAGAAAAAGAAGAGGAAGCTGAGTGGCTCCCAACCCTCGGAAAGCAGATCCCGGAACTCATCCCCCAGTACACATAAATCACGGAAAAATGACCAAAGCAAATCAGCCTCAACAGTCAACTTATCTTCTCCCGAGAATAATTGTCCTCGTTCGTCTCATGATTCAATTTCTAATATGATCATCGACACCGAAACAAACAACCTCTCTACACTTAAGAATAACGAGACAGCTGCGACTGTTACCAATGATAGTAATAAGTCCCCTACTACTGCTCATAGTAAAGAACTACCGAACCTACATGACCTTTTGAAAATTGCGGCCAGGCCTTGGCTGATTGTGAACGTTTCTTCCAAGGATCCAAGCCACCAAGAGATATCCTCTCCAGGATTTGTCAGAAAAATCATCAATTCTCTCACTGGC
Source organism: Rhysida immarginata (assembly GCA_023313115.1). Classification (NCBI taxonomy): domain Eukaryota; kingdom Metazoa; phylum Arthropoda; class Chilopoda; order Scolopendromorpha; family Scolopendridae; genus Rhysida; species Rhysida immarginata. The sequence continues at coordinate 912,061 of JAHWFO010039935.1, forward strand.
GACTCGGCTAGTGTGAGCAAGTTCCAGTCCAATAAATTTCTGGTTAAATTCTCATCCACTGCTTTGGCGGATAGATGTTTGAAATTCAAGGACATTGGCACTATTACCCTGGATTATGAGGTCCCCAGGTTTTTAACCTCCTCTGTGGGCATAATCCATGGTATGCGCTCAGACCTTTCTCTAGAAGAATTACAATCCTCATCCAATTGTGGATCATATATTACTGGCATGAGGATGCTCCCTCCCCCGTTCCGTGGAGCATCGTTCTCTAAATTTCTTGTGTACTTTTGCCTCCCTTCACCGCCCGAAAAACTAATTTTTGAGAATGAGATCTTTTCTGTTGTGAGACCTCCCCCACGGCCCATGCAATGCATTAAATGCCACCGCCTGGGTCACACCAGAATAAAGTGCACGAATCCCCCTACGTGCTCTAAGTGCACCAGCAAAGATCATGAGAGAAACGAGTGCACTGCTAAAGTCTTTACTTGCATCAATTGCGAAGGAGGGCACTCCCCCTACTACAAGGGATGCCCAAGATTCAGGTATGAGGCTCTAATTCGAATGAAGATGGAAAACTTATTCATTTCATATTACCAGGCAAAAAAGTTAGTGGATATGGAGATGGGTAGGGAAGGCCCAAGTCAAGTCTCATATGCCTCCCGAGTGGCAGAAGGAGCCCCCTCCTCGTCCATTACCTCTCCAAATGGCCCTTCTTTTCATGTGTCTTCCTCGCCGGCCCAAAACTTCCCTGAATATCAATCACATTCTGGCTCTCCCCCCTGCTCTCAACAGTCCACTAGGACCTGCACCACTAGTAGCAGGGATGACCTACCCCTGTCTCCGGTACTGCACCAGAATGAACATACCCTGAATGCTTCAATGATCGACTGGTCCCAATTGTCCCCCTTCACTATGGAAACTCCTGCTCTGGTCACTACCCTCTCTAAAAACATAGCCCCCTCAGGGAGCGAGAAGGATAATGAAATGATGACGACTGTCGATCCCAATGCCGTTTTCAAAATAGACTCTGCTTCTATAGATAAAGATGAGGCAGTCAGTGGTGGTCTGAAATATTTCATTTCCACTATGATGTCCAACGGCCTGCCCGCATATAACCAAGATAACTCGTGGGGTATCGAGCATACCCTTGACATCATGAACAAGAGTTTCCTTCACTCCCCACGGTGGTTTACGCAGGTACTCACCTGGTGGCAAGAGATGCTTTCCCCCATTCAACACCCCACACAAAACCTAATTCAGCCTACTATACAAACTGATAATCATAACCATTGCCATGACTCATCACATCAAGACCAGGATTCCACCCTGTATGGTCAGGATGCACCGTAAAACCATTAAAATAATTCATTGGAATGCAAGAGGTGTCCTCTCTAATTGGGAGGACACCATTCTATTGAGAAAAAAGTCGGACATTCTACTAATCTGCGAAACCTTCTTAAACTCTGAGTCTAATGTCTCCATTAACAATTCCATCACTTATTTAAATAATAGAGACTATCATGGTGGTGGCAATCTTGTTGCCATCGACCCCCACATCCCTCACTTCATTAATTGTAAAAAACACATTGGTACAATTGCCATTATTGAACTAGTACTTTACCTGGATAACTCTTGGCTCCACATCTATAGTGTATATGTCCCGGGATACATCAGGAAGGAATCCTGGTTAGATCTCGTCTCTTCTCTATCTACTCCGTTCATTATTATAGGAGACCTCAACGCAAAAAGTCCGCTATGGGGATGTGAGAACTACAATCACAATGGTTCCTGTCTGGAGGATCTCAGTGCCCAATTCAACCTCAAAGTCCATTTCACCCTGGATTTCACCTTCCACCCACCCAGAGCATCCTGGCATCCATCCAACCTAGATATCGCCCTCTCCTCTCCAGATTGGCCATTCCCACTCCTCACCTCTCTGGTGGAGGGTTCCTACGGGAGTGATCACCAACCCATTTGTCTCACCATTCTCCCCTTTTCTCTCGCTAATCACTCTTGTCATGGTAATAATAGACCAGCGTCCTCCCCCTGTATATCCTCTTCTCATAATCCTGCATCACCTCGTAACTCTGGCCATAACACCATAAATCACTCCAAGCTATATGACATCCAAAGCCAGATCCTCTCATTTCAAAACAGTCTCTTTCCGTGCTCCCCGAGTGGTAGAACCTCGCCACTGAGGCCTAGCTGGTGGTCCCCAGAATGCGAGTCGGCTATCTGGAAGAGGAATATGTCCAGAAGGCAGTTTCTAAAATGCCGGTGCGACCCATGCTGGCTGGTTATGAAAAAAACCAAAGCAAAATGCAAACGTGTCCTCAGAAAATTCAGAAGGAAGTATTGGACAGATCTTCTCTCGAACAACAGACAAAACAACATCTGGAGAATCCTTAAAATTATGCTCCACCAACGGCGTCAATCTACCCCCTTAATTAAAAACTTGGATGGTTCCATGAAAGACCCAAGAGACTCGGCCATCGCTATTCTCAATCAGGCCGTGGGAATGTCAGCTAATAAACAGATATCCTGGCCTGTCCCCCTCACAGCGTCCTTCACTCCAGAGCAGGATAGAAATAGATGGGAAGCACCCTTTTCTATTCTTGAACTCAAAGCATCCTTCAAGAATAAATCGAAGTCCCCGGGTCCTGACCGGCTGATGGACTCTTCCTTTAGCAAGTTAAATTTGTGTCAACAACAATTTCTACTAGACCATTTTAACAAGTCCTGGTCCACCGGCATAATCCCGAGGAGCTGGAAGAAAACATTCATTCATCCCATTCTGAAACCTGAGAAATCCCCCTTTCTTCCCCAAAGTTATAGGCCAATAGCACTCTCCTCATGTCTCATTAAACTCCTTGAGAGGATGATCAACAACCGCCTGCAGCAGTTTCTGGAGTCCCGCCAGATTCTCCCTCCTTACATCACGGGCTTCCGTAAGGGCTCTAATTTCACTTTCCCTATCATCAGACTTGTGGATAACATCTACTCTGCGTGGGAAAAAGGCGAGGTGTTAGGCGCTGTTTTCCTTGACTTGGAGAAGGCTTACGATATGGTTGAGCATGAAATCCTCATAAATAAACTGACTAAACTATCGATCCCGAAGCGTTTCGTCTTGTGGATCCTCTCATTCTTAAGACTCCGCCAAGTTGGGATCAAATACCCTGGGGGCATCGCCTGGCAGACTCAAGTCAGGGGCCTCCCACAAGGATCTTCTCTCAGTCCAGTGTTATTCAACTTATTTATGTCAGACATCAGTAAAGACCTCCCTTCGAACTTAAAAATTAATATCTTCGCCGATGACATTGCGATTTGGTCCACGAACCGATCTGTCCCTGTAGTAAAAGAAACCCTTCAGCTTTCCTGCGACGCCCTCACGAAATGGAGCAAATCCAACGCAATGTCCTTCTCCCCAGACAAGACAATCGTTGTCTTCTTCATCCAGAGAGGACCATCCCCCCACCCGCGTATCTTTATGAACAACTCATGTCTCCCAATAAGAAGAGCCCACAAGTTCCTAGGAGTTGTCCTAGACGATAAACTCAAATGGCAGCAACACACGGCCCGGATGAAGAACCACTTGAGGAAAAACCTGGCTCGCATTAGACGCATCACTGCGGCTAACTGGGGGCCGCCTTGGTCAGAGACCTCCACCCTTCTCTCCTCTCTCTTGCAAACTATCGACCAAATGGACCTCTTCCTCCTCCTAACCCCTAAATCTACCAGGGAACAATTAATCAAGCTAGAGAGAAAAGTCATTAGAGCTTGTATTCATGCCACCCAGTCGTCGCCCAACCAAGTACTATACGCTGACTCTGGTCTCACTCCACCCCCACTGAGATGGGAAGCCAAAACAATACACTCTATTTGCTCGTTCCTTCAAGCGTCTCCGACTTTCAACGCGGAGGCCTCTTTGGCAGAAAACTGTCGGACCCACTTTAACTCGACCAAAATAAAAGGCCTACTCTCCCTAATTCTAACTAAATTCCAATGCGAACAACTCCAGGTCTGTGGCAGAGTCCTTATAGAATCTCCTAGGTTGTCACCTCTCGACCCGAGCATCGTGGTCCTCCCGTCGGCCCTAAGGGCCTCAGATCCGCCAGGCTTTGTCAGACAAGCAGTGTCGAAACTCCTCCACCATTCCTTCCCAAATTTCAGGCTTATTTTCACGGATGGTTCCATCACCCCCCGTGCCTCCTTAGGTGGAATTGGAATTTACGAGACAAACAATTTTTTAGTTGCCAATAAATTAAGCCCTGTTATGAACTCCACTGCCTTAGAACTCTTGGCCATCCACAAGGCAATTATGTTGATCACCCTCCAAAAACCGGCAAGATTCCTAATCATCTCGGATTCGAAAAGTGCTATTATGGCCATCAAAAAATCTCTTACTTTGGGGAAGTGGTTCCATTGTAACATCTTGGGCCACATTATTTCCCTCATAGCGGTACTTACTGGAGCAAACTATGACATTCACCTGATGTGGATCCCGGGACATAAGGGCATCAAGGGGAATGAAATGGCGGACCGTCTGGCTAATTGGGCGAGAACTTCTAACTGCCCTATCAAATATACCCGTCTGGACCCGAATACTTTAAGAGCATACACTAAGAGAAAACTATTCGAACTCTGGAACATCGAGTGGTGCGCTGATTCTCGCGGCGGGCACTACAAGCAACTCTTGCCGCTACTTCCTAGACAAAATAGGATCACCCCCAAATGGCTTACCTTTCCCCAAAGATCGTCCTTATTCAGACTCAGGTGCGGACACCTGGCAACAAATTACTTTCTTCACAAAATAAACATTAGTCCTTCAGATAAGTGCTCCTGTGGTGCGACCGAAACAGTGAAACATATTTTTCTAGAGTGTCCCGTTTTTAGACGCCAAAGAGATTGCCTTGTTAACAGCCTCGCTCTCGATGGCATCCCAGCTACTATGGAAAATCTCCTCCTTCTCGCTCCGGGAAGTAGGCAAACAAAAAAGAAGATCATTTACGCCTTGATGAGATTTATCCAGGACTCCAATATAACTCGTAAAATCCTTGGACCTTTAAAACAATAGTGTAATCTTCCACCTTCGTTTCTTAATCATCTCTTCAGCTAGTCTCCTGTCCTTGTGGGAGATGAGAGCTGCGAACTGAACTGAACTGAAAGAGTGAATAATTTTATCTTATCGGAAATTTATTTAAACAATGGAAGGGTTAATAATTTAATTCCAAATGGATTAATAAATTATTACCGCATTTTTTCAAATATAGGCCGCGGCTCTAAACCCCCCAAAAAAAGAAATACCCCGAAAATTTTAGGAGTGCGGCCAAAAGTGACTACAGCCTGAAAAAAATTTTTTTTCTGAATTAAAGAATCATTATCGGTGATTTTGGATAGAACAAAAAAGATCAAAAAATAATACTACGATCGTTCGCACGGTCACATGATTTGGCTGCCATTATGAGATGTTGTTTTGAGCGAATTGAGCACTCAGCTTGAGTACGAAGCGTTTGGATTAAGCTTTTGTTCTGGATTAAAATGACTGATTTAATCGCAGATAAAATAAAAACCCATTTAAAATACAAAAATGTTAAATGTTTGCTCATGTAAATTGCTAGATTAATATTTACATAAATTTCAAGAAGCAGAAATATATACTTCATTAAACTTACAGTTTCGTTTAAAGTAACTTGCACATTTTTTTACACAAAATATATATACACTATAGATTATACAGGGTTATTCAAAATGAATCATCTGATTTCAAAAATCCATAATTTCAAAAGTAAATGACATAGAATGATAAGTAATACATGAATACAAAGGGAAAATATGTAAGTTTTATATCGTGAACACTAGATGGCACCCATCTGTTCTTCGTGAAGCTATTTCACAAAAGCTGTTTGACAGGTTATTGCAGCGGCAGAAATGATAATGGTGTCCGCAGAGCAAAAAGCCTTTTGCATGTTGTCGTTAGTGCGATGTGGATCTTTAATCACTGTTCAGTGTGAATTTCGTAAAAAATATGAAATTAATCCGCCTACGACTTGGAGCATTCGAAGATAATATCAATTTGAGACCAGTGGATATCTATGGAAAATATTGATAGAGTGAGAGACACTTTTATATGAAGTCCAAAGAAATCGACTGTTACACAGCTGGGCAACTAGGTCACCTGCTACTGTCACCACACGCTGCCAACGATGTGACATTCCATCGCATTTCTCCCTCGGAGAACGGCTATTTTGATGTAAGCGCACTGCTCAACACAGGTTACTTCCATCTCGCACGACACTCACCAACTGATTGATTTCACAGCCCTCGCTGCGCTACTACCAGCTATCACTGAGCCATCTGTTGTTCTGCATACACACTATGCCTGCATATCTTCCACACGACACATATACGTTTGTGATCCATTCACATATCTACAAGAAAAAAAATAGTTGCCATGACTTATGCCCCAACCTCATACAATATCACAAAAATTGTATATTTATAGGTCAATAAAATTGAAGTACCAGAAGGTAATAAATTATATAATTACTAATTAATTTAATAACTTATTAATGTGAGTAAGAACTTCAACGTTTAATAAGATTCTAGCACAACAATCGTAAAAGCAACACAGAAATTTTTTATTACATTGTGACGTTGTCACTTTTTAGTTTGTTCTTTTTATCATTATTGTAAAGGGTTACAGTAGTCCTCCCTTAGAAAAGGACTACATGACACCTTCTGGTGTCAAAGTGTAGTAATATTCATCTAATTTCGAATGTTATAATTAGCCCCTATCCTCACTTATGTTTTGTATTTTGTTAGGACAATAACTCCATTGTCGGGCGAAAGCCCCATTTGTACCCAGACAGAAATCCCCTTTCCGGATGTTTTTTCCTGTTAATTGTCCAGCACCAAACTGTGTTGGATTTTATTGACAATAAATCTTTATTGTATTGAATTGTCAGAATATATTTCAAAACCAACACTTCCTTCAAGATTATCATTTTCTACAAGACTTCATCTACATTCTGAATAGACTAAGTTTATTTCTACAATCAACAACATCTTCAATAGACTACATCGTTTAAGTTTTCTTCCATCGTTTTTCAAGATTGGTGACTTTATTTTGTGTTTATTAAATTTTATTTTACGATTTTCCCCATTAAAAGGAGACTACACACATTTAAATTTAAAATGTCAGAATATAAGATTATAATGACTGTGTGTGTATCAAATTATGTAGGAGTTTTAGACTACCTGTATTTTTATTTGAATCCTTTTTGTAAGAACATCGCCCACGCCTCGAATATAACATGGTGGCGATTACGCCACTGTCTATCAGAGGCGAGAAGTGGCATATTTGAAATCCGGATGTGGAGTGAGAGCTTCACCCACGCCACCACTAGAGGGCAGCCCGACGCTTGCCTTGGACATAAAAGGAGGTCTGGAGAAGCAGCAATAATCATATCCGATCCAGAGACGAATCCAGCAAGAACTATGTGAGATGGAAGCCCAGGAAGACGACGATGCCGAAGCAGATGTCTTGGGCCCGGAAACAATCTTGTTTCACCCGGACTGGGATCCTTTTGCATTGATGTTGTAATTAGCGGTTAGGCCTAACCCTCTCTTGGAAAGAGAAAAACCACGTGGTAATTTTGTATTCTTCTGTTTATCTTCATTATTGATATTCCTTACTTGTATTCTTGAGATGTTAGAACATTAATTTCTAAGTTTAGAAAGTTATTAACTAGCTTTATGATGGATAATATGTTCTGGAATTTTAGATTGATTTGGGTTGGATTTAAGGGAAGGTTTAAAGTCGTTGTTGGATGGAAGTTACGTTTATAACCTTTATCTACTTTGAATTTAGAATACGTTTGGAATTGATAATTCTGTGTGGGATTATAGATTCATATTTATTATGTTAGTTTGGATTATTCAGAGGGAATTGTTATTGTGATGCTTTATAAGAATAAAATTGGTAGAGACTTTACAACACAACAAAGGGAGAACAGAGTTTCTGACCAGTTTCGCCATTTATCCCCGGCTTTATCAAGGAATAAATGGCTTTGATCCTTGATAAAGCCAGGAATAAATGGCAAAACTAGTCGGAAACTCTGTTCTCCCTTTGTTGTGTTGTAAAGTCTCTACCAATTTTATCGATAGAAACAGCACTATGGACCCCTTACTCAACATTTATAAGAATAGTAGGATTTCTTAAGTATTTGGGTTATACGTTTGATATTGGCGGGCTTGGATTTAATTGAATATTATTATCATTATTATTAGGCTTTTAAGTTGTTTGAAGGGATAATAGAATTATTAGACTGTTATGAAATGTATACTTTTTTATTATTATGATTTAAGGATTGTGAAATTAAGTGATTATAGAACAGCTATTTTTGTATTTGGAATGTTTATTCTTTTGGAATATTATGTGGGAACTGACTAAATTGGATCAAGTTCATTTAATTGTAAAAGTTAATGATATAGCTGAATTATGTAAGATGCTGGAGTTGCCCCTTTTGATTTTTGTCTACGGATTTGCTAACTATGATTATCAATTTGATTATTAGAATCGGCAATGTTATTGACAACTAGAATATTGATGATATTTGAAAGTTAGAATGCATCTTATTATTGGATTGTTTTGTAAGACAATTTTGGATTAAGATAATGCTAGCACAGTGGGTACCTAAACAGTTTTGGTTATGGGAAAGGTTTGGCTTTCTTATTTGTGTGCATACTTGGTACTTGGTTTGTGTGGGGGCTTGGGTGTTTTGGTTCATAGGCAGTGGATGTGTTAACCCGTATTGGATGGCTTGTCCCGTTGGTTCGGACTTGTATCTGGGGTTTATTTGTAGCCCGCTGGTGTTGGATCCGGTGTGTTGGCTTGGTTTTCCCACTGCTGTAACCACCCCCTTGCATTTATGCATTTACACGACAGGAGGTTTTCGTGTCTGTGACCAGTATGCAGTGTGTTGGGTAGTTTGGTCCGACCAGTATGCGGTGTGTTGGGTAGTTTGGTCCCTAGTTTAGGTTTGACGTTGTTTACTTATCTTGGCTATTTGGGAATCTTATTATTTTAGACTTGTGCTAAAGATTACTTGATTTTTGGTTGTCACTATTTGGATCTTACAGTCTACCTATGAATATTTGTACGTTGCTTACTGCTTATTTGTATCTTGATTAATTTGTATTGTATCTTTCTTTTCGCATATCAATCGGTCCCACCCTTTCTTAATTTCTTAAGTTGAAACCCTTCTTAGGAAGGACTGCTGACGAAGTGATGTCTGAATCTAAAAATCACTTCACCACAACATCCAGGAATGGATAAAAAAAATTCACAAGAAATAACAAATACAGTATAATCACAACACAACTAATACAAAACAAAAACACAATCAAATCCATATGTTAAACAGAATAAAACCAAAGTACAAAGCAAGAGAAATTTCAGCAAACATAAAAATTTCAACTGATGATTTAAAAGATTAAAATTACACAACTTCAACTTAGCATGACAGCAATGATTTATAAATACAGTCAATTCTCGTTAATACGAAATCGTGGGGACCAAGAAATTTTTTCGTATTATTCGTATTTTGTATAAACCAACAATACTAAAAGTGTTATGAAATAAGCACGGAAATAGAGTACTTTAAGTTAGAAATAATTTTTATTCATCTCTCCTAAAAAAATCTGTAATAACAGTTTGTTTTCGCGCTAAAACAATTTTTTTTTTCTAAATCACTATTGACTTTACAATATAATGTAAATAAGTCTTCAGGAACATCCTGACTGTACAATATATAAGATTTAATTTCCTCCATCAATTCTAACATTCTCTGATTTGATGGAGCAGATTGAATTTAAATGATAAGATTTCTCAGGCAGAAGATTATAAAATAGGGCGGTTTTGTCAGCGTTGTTTCGTCACTAGAGCACGCGAAATTTTCAATGTTCAGCTGGTTTGCAAACTGGTTAGCTTTTTCTTTTAGAATATCGCCGCTAATGGGAATATTCTTTTGTCGAGCCTAAAACAAATACAGCGTACAGTACATTACAGAAAAAAAGCTTACAGTAATTTCTACAGCACTGTATTGTACATGTATACCGGAATAGAAAAAACGTTAACTTGCTTGTTTAAACCATGTTAAAAGTACCGTTTCCATGTCTTCGTGTGCTGCTTTTCGCACTCGATTCAGCCTGTTGTCTTATCTTTTCCGAGTTTTTAAGTATCGTTGATAATGTTGACGGTGGAATGTCAAAGTCTTTAGCAACCTACCCTTTTATAGCATTTGGTTTTTCCGCTGCATTCAGAATTTGTAACTTAAGATCTAATGAAAGATCCTTTCGTTTCCTTTTGCTTGAAGCTGACATTGAATAAAATTCCTGACTGTAATAAAATTAGATAACTGCATTGTAGCGATGAGAAAATTGATTTTGAAACGATGCCGATATTGCACTTGTTTAAATAAAGATTTGAGCGCCATGTGACAGGATTTCAGATCTGAATAGCTGAACCAATCAGATTTCGTGAATCAGATTTCCTGTTAGTTTGAAAGCACGCGAATCAGATTTCCCGTAAGTTTGAAAGCACGTGATTCGTTAGTTTGAAAAATTCGACTAAATAACCAATATTTTTTTTATTGAATAATCGACTAAAATTATCGAATAAAAAGTATCGACTGATTAAAAAAATCGAGTATTCATTTATTTCAGAAGCAATCACATATGAAATGACTTTGAAAATTATTTTTATTAACTTTACACTTCGAAATCTGAAATTTTATCATTAAAATTGTTCCTAAAAGGACTATTTTTCAATAAAATTATGAAATTTTCCTTCGTATAAACCGTATTTTAATGAAAATATGTTCGTATAAAGCAGAAAATTTTACATAGTAATTGCTTTCTCGGGGACGGGCCACAAAATGTCTTCTTATTAACCGGAATTTCGTATTAACCAGTTTCGTATTAACGAGAATTGACTGTATATACTCGTCTGTTGAAACAACCTGGAGCAGCACACCAATGTCGCAATGACATATTTCATTTGAATCAGATGCACACCAGCCGCTGTCACTTTTCGTAATGGCATCAACCGTTATGAGTCAATCGAACAGCTGAGTGGAATCACACCCTTTTAGTTTCGATTTCTCACAGTTTCAATAATTAAAAGTAATAACGTTTACGGAATGCAACATATAATTTTTATTCTTTTGTTAAATACATATCTTCATTGAATAATTAACATCATTTCTTTTTATTTTAATACAAGATAATTACGCCGTCCAACGAAGAGAGCAAACTACATCAAATGACCTGATGCACGAAGAAAGCTGCGTGATTCACAACAAAGGATTATCCGGTCTTCTTTTCTTATAGTCTTTGCTGAAACTTTAAAAGTCAACATCTCATAATGGCGGACGGAAGTAGCGCTGCACTGCCATCTAGCTTTAGTGACTAGAAGAATAGTGTGGCAGCGAGCTTTCAAATCAGATTCCTCGAATGATGATGCCCCTAGATGGCAGCTACATCAACATAGTAGCTGGATCTTCGTCTCTTCTATGTTTCTTCTGTGTTTCATCTGATCTTCGATTCTTCGTCCCTTCTGTGTTTCTTCTGTGTTTCATCTGATCTTCGATTCTTCGTCCCTTCTGTGTTTCTTCTGTGTTTCATCTTAGCTTCTTCACAAGTTCTGTATTTCTTTATATTTCATACTTAAACTTTTACTCTGGTGACTTTTTTTATTGTTTTTTTGTTATTATTTATTTTAATTTTATCACATTTTAATTAAAGGAGTACTATTCAATTTAATTAATATAATTATCACTACTCCTACATTTATAATATAAACATCCAGAGCTTTACATCAATAAGACTCCATTAATTTCTTCGTAAAATTTATAAATTTGATTTATTATTTCATTTTCATTCCAGAACATTAAATAATATACCATTTTAATAATATTTCGACCCTCCCCCCCTTTTGTTATTAATTTTGAGATGATCTTGCAGTATTTTTTTAATTTCAAATGATTTTATTCTTTTTCAGTTTTCTTTGGTATAGAGAAATACACGACTGTTTTACACACAGTTATTTTCTTTAGATAAGTTTTCGATTTCTTCATCTGATTCTAGTTATTAAAATTAGTTACATGACTAAAATTATTTTTAGTAATGATTAAAGACTTGTTAACCTGTGTCTTCGTGTTTAATTTCGTATACGAATATTGCATAGAGTGCCATTCCATGCTGGTAGTGACCTTTTGAACTAATTTTTTTTTTTTTGGTGGATATGAACTTCCCATGCCCTCTTGTATAATATTACCAAGTATTATAGCTTTTGGTCCAGTAGTTTTTTTTTTTATGGCCATGTCAAAATGTAACTTTAATTATAAAGACCCTGTATATGTTCATTAATAACATGTTCTGTTCGAAGTAGAAAACCGAAATCTTCGCATGTCTTACCATTTAGTATTAATGTCTCATCAGTGTCTTTCAATGCAAAGTTTCCAGCGTCCTCTGTGCAATGGCCTTGATGCAAGAAATCTTCGCATAAGGAGACCTCAAACTCCTGGAAAAGGTCGACGTGATCATGCATGTTTTCCGCATTTACTATTATTATTGCGAATAGAGATCTCAGCTGCTTTGGAAATTGCACTTCTGAAGCACCTCTAAGGCACTATCTCCATTCCATATCACCTAAAAGAAGATTTCTTGCTTTTGCAGCTTGAACATATACTACTCCATTAACCGTCCGTAGATCTCGAACCGATGTGGGACCACGAATATTAAGCAAAAGTACTCTCAAAAAGAAGCGTTCTGAGTCTTTAGGTGATACATGATATATCCGTGAAATAACTGTGCTTCCACCGCGTCACCTTTGTTTCCAAATTCCATTCTTCCAAATATAGTGATCGGGAATTTCGTGGTAAAGGTAATCTTGAGAACCTGAACTTAGATCAACATTTAGCTTGAAACACACGGTTAGAGTCATATATTTATTTGCTGAACGTTGAAGCGTTGCTTGTTCTTCTCCTGGTTGAAATGTCACAGTTTGTTGACTTTCTAGATGCACTGCAAGCCTTATTATCGTGTGGCTCATATCATCCAAGGTAAATGACATAAGCCGCCAGGCGGCTCCAGAGACTTGCATATCTGGAATCTAAGTAGGTTATTATTTCGTCCTTCGTATTGCTTCTCGTAGTTTCAGAAATTTCGACAGCAGTGCTATCATATCCTTTGTACACATATTAATAGAGGTACTTTACGCTTTTTACCATTGTACAGAACTCCACATATTAATGTGAGTGTCGTACATTAGAAGCAAGTACGGATTATATGGTACAACCCATCTATTGTCCACAGGTTTCCCGTTTTTTTCGATTAATCTGCCTATCCTCACGTCTTCTATACCTTGGATAGCCATTAACTGCAGGTTGTGTTTCAGGCTGAAAATTCTTTGGATAATCTTTCTGACAATTACCATCTGACATACAAACTGCTTTTTCGTTTAAGGACGGTCCATATATCATTTGACGTAAAATGATCTCATCGAGTCTTGGGTATTCCTCAGCGCTAGGTAACTCTGCCCACATAACCTGATCAATTTAGCTAGGTTCACGTAGTTTGAAGTCGTTGCTTAGTATGAATAAAATGTGGGCATGCGGAATGTGGAGACCTCAGCAACCAGTCTCCGAAATCGCCACCAGATGGCGCCGAAGCCTAGTTCCCGGCAGCAGCCACCAGAGGGCGGAGGAGCGGAGACCCCAGGAAAAAGAAGGATTAAACGACACACCTGATCGAGACAACCACCTGACCGGATCACCATTCTAATTCAATCAATGTTATTATTTTTTATCATGAAGTAGTGTAATTATATATATTGTAGTATCGTACACGAATTAAACAGCCTTCACAAAACCAATGGAGTCAGATCAATCACGTACACCACAGTTCACTACAGTGGTGACCCGGACGTGATACTTGGACAGACCCACGTGGATTGGAGCCAGCCAGGATAGCGCGGAGAACGAGGACGGCGGCAGCAATCGGCAGCAGGTCAGCCGACCGACGGTATCCAGGGGACGCAGCAGCGGATGCAGCAGCCAACAGGGACGACGGAGCAGTAAAGAGAAAAACAAAAGGTACGTGTGACCATTTCATTGCCCCTGAACCCTACCACAAAGCCTCGTCGCGTGCTGAATTTGCATTTTCGCAGATAAGCGAAACGTGGCGAAGCAACGAGCTCTGTCTATATTGGTGATCCGACACAAAGAAAAGAAAAGCCAACACGTGGCATACAGCCCTGCTAGCCCTAACCCTTTGTCCCCCATTCTAAGGCACCATGGCTGGCGACGACGCCGAGGCATCCACCCCGCAGATAGCACGTGTATCAATCAAACCACCGCCCTTCTGGAAAAATAACCCCCAGTTGTGGTTTGCCCAGGTGGAGGCACAATTCTCCATCGCGGGCGTGACGGCGGATGCCACCCGTTTCCACCAAGTGGTAGCCGCCATCGCGCCCGACATTCTAAACGCGGTGCAAGACTTGATCTTACAGCCGCCGGCGACTGACGCCTATATAACACTTAAGAACAGGCTAATCCACATTTTCGCCGAGAGTGAAGCCTCTAAATTAAAAACGCTTCTGCAGGGAATTGAGCTCGGCGACCCTGCTTGCAAGGATGCGAGACCTCGCAGGCACACATGTCAACGATGACATCCTGAAGTCCCTGTGGACTGCGCGGCTTCCCCAAAGCACCCAGGCCATCATCACCGCCTCCGGCGAGGACCTAACCAAGCTGGCAGACATTGCGGACAAAATCGCCGAAGTGGTTTCTCCTTCCGCGGCGCAACTACACGAAGTAGCGCGTGAGGCCGCAGACACTTCCATTCAGCAACAGTTAGCCGATTTGGCTAAGGCCGTCGACGAGTTGCGCGTCCAAATCGGAAACAACAAACGCCCCATACGCGATCCATACACGCGCCTCGCGCGCACCAGACGCAGCCGATCTCGCCCTGGTCGGCCTCTCCAGACAAACGCAGGCATGTGTTATTACCACACGAAGTTCGGAGAGCAGGCGCGGAAGTGCACGCCTCCTTGCTCGTTTTCCCGCGAAAGCAGTTCGGGAAACTGAAAGGGCGGCCGCTTACGGCCACAAGCGGCGACCGCCACGTTGATCGCATTTTTCTGGCGGATAGGATTTCAAAGCTAACCTTTCTCGTCGACACTGGCGCTGACGTTTCCGTACTACCAAAAAACCGTTTCCCACAACAACGACAGCCGTCGGATCTGACCCTCTATGCCGCGAACAATTCTCAAATCAAAACGTACGGCATAGAGCGAGTCACGGTCTCCCTAAATCTGTCGAAATTTCCCTTGGAAATTTATTGTAGCTGACGTCACGCAACCCATCATTGGCGTTGATTTTCTGACTCACTACAATCTCTTAGTAGACGTCAGAAACAATTGCCTGGTGGACGGCACCACCCAGCTAAAGGCCGCCAGGACCGCGCTCAGGTACCCTGCTACATTAAGCAGAATCTCGCTGCTCTCGAGCACGTCGCCCTACCATAACATATTGGCCGAATTCCCTCAGGTTACGAACCCCTCCATTCTCGCTAGAACAGACGGAGAGGCACTTGTGTATCACCACATTGAAACCACCGGCCCCCCCGTTTTTTCCAAGCCCCGGCGCTTATCTCTCGAAACATTAAAAGCGGCAAAACAAGAATTCGATTTCATGCTAGCTGAAGGGATTATCAGACCTTCAAGCAGTCCCTGGGCCAGCCCCCTTCATATGGTTAGGAAGGCAAACGGCAGCTGGCGTCCCTGCGGCGACTATCGTCGCTTGAACGCTGTCACGACCCCAGACCAGTATCCTCTCCCCCACATACAGGATTGCACGCAGACTCTCCTTGACAAAAAAATATTTTCCACCATTGATCTGGCGCGCGCTTACCACCAAATACCTATCTTCCCAGATCATATCAAAAAGACGGCCATAACAACGCCGTTCGGACTCTTCGAGTTCGTGTCCATGCCATTCAGCCTGCGGAACGCCGGTCAAACGTTCCAGCGTTATATCCACCAGGCCTTGGCTGGACTAGAGTTCTGCGTGCCGTACGTAGACGACATTCTCGTTGCGTCCAACACCCCTGAAGAACACGAACAGCACATAAGACAGGTGCTCCAGCGACTGCGTGACCATGCTCTCAAAATCAATCCATCAAAATGCGTATTCGGACAGCCTTCCGTCTCCTTCCTCGGATGCCAGATATCACGGGACGGTCTTCACCCCCTCCCAGAGAAAACAAAGGTTATCTCAGAATACCCGACGCCAGAAACCATCGTTCAACTTCGACGGTTCCTGGCGATGTTAAATTTCTACCGTCGGTTTTTGCCGAGCGCTGCCAGCACGCAAGCCCCCCTCAATGACCTGACGAAAGACTCGAGGAAAAACAACACGCTCAAAGTGCCGTGGAGCGACATTACTCTGGCGGCATTCGAAAAATGCAAAACCGACCTTGTGCAGGCAGTCGCTTTAACATTCCCTGCCCCCGACCAGACACTATCACTCACGGTAGATGCTTCTGATACGGCAATCGGAGCTGCGCTGCACGTCCATCGGGACAATGACTTGTGCCCCATAGCATTTTTTTCCCGCAAACTGAGCGCGACTGAACAAAACTATTCCACCTACGACCGCGAGCTCCTGGCGATCTACGCAGCTATCAAACATTTCCGACATAAGCTCGAAGGCGCCAGTTCATCATATTTACCGATCACCGCCCCCTCATGTATGCCTTCACCAGAAAGACAGACTCGTGCTCGCCTCGCCAACAGCGCCAACTCGACTTCATCGCGCAGTTCAGCACCGACGTGCGCCACGTGGCGGGCTCAAGCAACGTGGTCGCCGATACCTTATCCAATATCGACGCACTGCGGCTCCCCGCCACCGATTTCGCTGCACTGGCAGAAGCTCAAACAAACGACAGCGAACTACAAGCGCTCCTCAACGAGCACAACACCTCCCTGAACCTCCAACCGCTGCAACAGAACACCGACCAAACCATCTACTGTGACACCAGCGATGGCAACGTACGACCGTATGTGCCCCCTCAACTGCGCAGACAGATTTTCCACGCACTCCAGAACCTCTCCCACCCCGGCGTAAACGCCACGAGACGTCTGGTGACACAGCGTTTCGTGTGGCCCTCCATAAACAAGGACGTCGCCGAATGGACCAGGTCGTGCATGGGCTGCCAACGTGCCAAGATACACCGCCACACGCATAGCCCCCTGCAATCGTTCAGACTACCTTCCACGAGATTCAGTCACATCCACATTGATCTCGTGGGGCCCCTATCACCGTCAGACGACCATCACTACTTGCTGACATGTGTAGATCGCTACACACGCTGGCCGGAAGCCATTCCCCTGAAAGACATTAGTGCAGAGACCGTCGCACGAGCCCTTACCCATCATTGGATCGCTCGTTTTGGCGTCCCAGAAACCATCACCACCGACCAGGGTCGGCAGTTTACATCACACCTCTTCGCCACCCTGAGAGCCACGCTCGGAATCTCGCACATCCGTACGACCCCATATCACCCTGCAAGCAACGGTTTAGTCGAGCGTTTCCATCGTTCGCTTAAACAGGCCCTCCGTTGTCACGGCCACCACTGGATGGACTCCCTACCAGTTGTGCTACTCGGACTACGTTCCGCCTACAAAGATGACATCAAAGGCACGTGCGCCGAGATGGTTTACGGTACTCCCCTACGCCTACCTGGACAGTTCTTCCATCCTCCCAGTACCTGCCCAACCGAACCATCCGTTTTCATCCAAAATCTGCGCGACGCCATGCAGATGTTACAACCCACCCCGACCTCCGCCCACAACCGTACATCGCGCTTCGTGCACCCAGCTCTAGAATCCTGCACTCACGTGTTCGTCCGGGTCGAGACCGCGAAAACCACGCTCTCGAATCCGTACGACGGCCCGTACACAGTCGTCAGAAGGACTGCAAAACATTGCACAATCCGCAGGAACGGCCGGGAAGAAACCGTAAACATCGACCGTCTGAAGCCCGCCTTCATATGGTCCGACATGGCCGCAACACAGACGCCCACAACACCCTCAGTCACCGCACCAGCAGCACCTTCAACAACGACCGTGTTGCCTGTGACTCCCACCACTCCAATCACCACCAGATCCAGTAGGCAGGTACGTTTCAACCCCCGGTACCTATGACGAACGAACGCGCCTCCGGCATTTGGGAGGGGGAGTACTGTGGAGACCTCAGCAACCAGTCTCCGAAATCGCCACCAGATGGCGCCGAAGCCTAGTTCCCGGCAGCAGCCACCAGAGGGCGGAGGAGCGGAGACCCCAGGAAAAAGAAGGATTAAACGACACACCTGATCGAGACACCCACCTGACCGGATCACCATTCTAATTCAATCAATCTTATTATTAATATTACATTTCATGCTAACGTGTTGTTTTAATAGCTTTTTTAGTTACAATTATTTAAATTTAATAATCTTAATAATGTTAACTCTAAATGTAATATTAAATTATTAAAAATAAATTAATATTGAAACGGTAAAACTTAGAGTAAAATTCAAGTGTGGATTATTTCCCTTTGACGACTGTACTACAGAACCGATTCTACTGTAGACAGAGCCATGTAAAGAAAATGTATATGGCCCTCTTCCAGGAATGTTTTCTCTCAGACTAACTTTTTGGGAAGCAAATGCGAAAGCACTATTGTTGCGTACGAAAATTTTCCGAAATATAGTCATTTCCTGTATAGAGATTAATCACCTCTTGAGGCACTTCCCATAGATTTTGATTTTCTTCCAAAACAACTTTTCCTTAAGGTTATAGCCCTGACCAACTTTTTCACTGACAAAATGTAGTGCATGGCAATAGTGCTACACTCTTCTTTAAGTCTATCGACATTGAAGCTTCTCGTCACCGACTCATTTGGAGTTTCTCTAGCAATTGGAGTTGTCTGTATGAATTGTGGCACGTTTCGATTTCCATTTCGATTATCACGTACTGTGCACCGTTGTACCTTCGTCCCGTCTTGATCTGGGTCTCCAACGCAGCCTTGGCATCTGCAAAACTTAATACAGTTCGCACATGATTCACTAAAAATTATTAAAGCACGATGTAACATTTATTAAAACGATCTAAATAATCATAGTTTGCTATTTGATTTTATAAACCATTCAAAAATAGGCCAATAGGCACGCTGTGTATAGATGGGGGATAAGTTATATACATATTGGCGGTTGAGGTGAATTTAATCATTTTGAAAAAATCGGATAGCACCTCTTTTCACTTTTAGCCCAAAAAAAAGAGAATACCATCTCAGTTTGGGTTTTATTTGTATTTAAGCTTATATGCCAACTTGCATATAAATTATCCCCATCAATGCATTACCTTTCTAGAAGTACAGAAGAATATATTGCCTAAAACATAGAGAAAGCACCTACTCTCATAGAAAAGCAAATGTAAAAGGAAGCAGCTTGGTTACTCAGCTGTTTTGGAGTGAACCGCGTTGCGCACCATGTCGAGTTTTTTTTAAAACAATACCTGAAAAATCACCTTTTGGTTAATTGTAATTAAATCTGAGACTTTTTGTAAAAATAACCTATTTATTGCACCCCTTCAAGGTAAGATCTTTAATTTAAGACTATTCTGAACCTTCGATGTGCTCTACACATTACGCTATTATCATATGAGATTTTATATGAAATTACCGACTTAACAATGAAATTAATATGGGACCAAGATGGTGCTAAACCGAATCCAATGAAAAAAGAATTTTTAAAATCGGTTTATAAATGACAGAAATATCGATGAACATACATAAAAAAAAATAAATACAGACGAACATAGAACCTCCTTTTTGAAGTCGGTTAAAAAGTAAATAAAAAAGTAAATGTTCTCTTTGTAAAAAAATTGTTGGAGAATAAGTCGCGATCTTGTTGATACCAAGCTTTTAATAGAAACAGTGTAGCCTAACAATTATTAGGAAAGGTTAAATTCAGGCCTAATAGTCACATTTTTCTTTTGATGGGCTGATGGTAATAACATAAAGCCTTGTGGGAGGAATGGGACAATGTATAAGAACTAATAAGGTTTAAAGTCTCTAGCAACTACAAGAAGGTTTAAATTATTTCAATTTCACACATATAACTTTATTAGTAGGAAATGTTTTAAAAAAATTTTATAGGCAGGCACATGGATATCACAGTTTTTGCAAGGAAAGTTATGATTTTTACTCGAAATGAAGCACACAAAACTACAAACGTGTTGGAAATTTGAAAATAGAGCAGAAAATTGCAAATTTTGTGAAAATGCTGGAAATCGAATATATAAACAAAAGCTGAATTCTCACTTTATTTTTAGTGCATGATTTTGCAAGTGTGATTGTTGTAATGTTTTCTTAAATTCAAGTAAATTTTTGAAAATAATAAAATATTACCACACACTAAGATTTAAAATATGCACAAAAAAATGAAACTTCACTAAAAATTAAAAAGTTAAAAATCATTCAATATAGAAGTAAATCCAAGTAAATGACATTTCAGTGCATCAAAAAATTTAAAATATAGGCCATTCTTACAAGGCATAGCATATTTGTCCTATTCTTGTCCCATGCCTCTCACCATATTTTAGTATTTCCAAGATTTTCATAACATATTATCAAATAATTTTAATATTAAATGGAAAATAAAACTTGTCTTAACACAATATGACATGTAATTTCTGCATTTAAAATTTTTATAAAGCTCAAGGAAGAATTTTGTGAAAAGTGTCACATTCCTGCCAACTCTCCCCTATATTGAACAACTATTGGAAAAAGTTATTTCTCTTTGTGTAAACCCAGAAGCTAGGAAGAATATTATGGAGCAGAAAAACATTCCTCCTCCCACCATAACTGCTTCCGTTTCAAAGAGAGAAAAGAGTGAAATTTTATCATGTCATGCACAAAGCTTTAATAAAAAGGCAAAAGGTTAAAGCATATCTGCTTTAAATGAAAAAAAAAAACATTTTATAACTGTGTCATTTACAAAATAGACGGCCTTTATAAGTATTATCAGCTGATGGAAAAGTTTTTCCAATAGCTGTAACTACACAGGAAAATATAGGGCGTCGATTTCTTTTTCCTAGGTAATGCCATATCCATGTCATGAACTGCCTATATGATATGTATCTATAAAACTAATAAAGGAAATATTTAATTATTCTTAGTTTTTCCACATTTTTTATAAACAGTAATTTTTATAAAATATTAAAATATATTAAAATATATATTATAAAATATAATTATATAATATATTAGAAGAGGCACTCAGCATTGCCTGGGATTTATATAGTTGTAGGTATACAGAACGTCAAGAAGTTAAATAATGACACAAATTGGTTTTCAGTAATTCTGCGATTTCCTGCTGTAGACGAAGCTTCTGTTGTTCAGATGTTTTCGACACCTGGAGAACATTTTGTCTTCTCTGATCAATACTTGGTAAACTGTTGTTGCAATTGCACTCTGCTCTTGATGTTTAGAAGCAAAACTTGGTCATTCATCACTTTGTGTGGTCTAGCAGTTGCAGTTTTTTCTGTTAACACGCTCACCATTTGCTCAGTTGCAGCAGTGTGCTGGCAAAACCAATACAACACTGAGCCAAGGGACTGGTTCCTGTCACCTTTCCAATCTTTCTCAATTGTCTGCTAACTCTCCATTATCTCCAGTTAGTGCTTATTTTTAAAGATTTTCATGAATTCTAAGAAAACCCTAAATAACAGGAATTCTATACAGTGTTACAAATTCACCTTATTTTTAAAGCACAAATTTTGCCTTGCATTGTTGGTCATGAGATACCTCTTATTTGTATGCCCTGCCATCATAATGAGTATCAATTATTATCTATAATTACTAATTTTTCGAAATCTGATGTGGACAGTGACCTTCCTCTTGCTTTGAAGATCAAGTATACAAAGTTTCATCAAGACCGGAATAAAACTGTAGATTTGTATAAGAAACAACAAATTTTCACCTTAAGTGAAGAGACTGTTGTTAGGGAACTGACGATAGAGAGCTGACGGAAGAGACATGTATTTCTTTGCCTCCTTGAAGGAGACTGCTTAATCTATGTCGTCTATTATACTCATTTCCTGCTCGAATGGTTTACTCACTACTTGGTAATCTGTTGATACAATTTGTACTCTGCTATAGATGTTCTGAAGCAAAACTTGGGCTATCATCCTTTTGTGCGGTCTAGCAATCGCAGTTTCCTCAGTTGACATGCTTGCATCGTCAACGGCCGCATGGGAACTTCGATAATTACTGGGTTACTTACCACTTGCTCAGTTTCTCAACAGCCTGCTAACTCTCCATTATCTACAGTTACTGTTCATTTTTAAAGATTTACAAGAAACTCTTATGTTTGAAGAACTACCAATTGTAAGAAAAGCCCAAACAACAGGAATTCTATTATTGTTTATTTATTTTTTTTATTGACGGGAATACCCATTTACAAAAGAAATATTAAATATAATAAAATATATTAAATACATAACAAAAATAAAGAAAGATGAAAAGATAATGATATAAATAAAGCGATGAAATTACTAATGAAATAAATTAAAAAACAATCAATAATTTAATATAATTAATATATAGTATAATAATAATTAATTATCAGTAGAAGTGAAGAGATTAATTTGTTTGAGTT
This sequence comes from Rhysida immarginata, assembly GCA_023313115.1. NCBI lineage: Eukaryota > Metazoa > Arthropoda > Chilopoda > Scolopendromorpha > Scolopendridae > Rhysida > Rhysida immarginata. The sequence goes on from JAHWFO010039935.1 coordinate 934,825, forward strand.
TTTGTCTGTTGTCATGAAAAATGTCAAAATTAGCCAAATAGGAATTAGCACTCCTGAGGAGGCATTTAATTGGCGAGTTATAGACATGATTATTGGTGGACACCGATTTCTCAACCAGAAAGGGGACTGTATTCCTAGTACAGTCAAATTCCATTATAACGAATTTCATTGTAACGAAGTTTTCACTATAATGAAGTTTTTCTGCGGTCCCGGCAAAAATCCTATTCATTTAATGTTATTACGATCCCGCTATAACGAAATCTTTATAACGAAGTTTTCACTGTAACAAAAGCAAATTTTTGGTCCCCAGAACATTTTAATTTCATTATAATGAAATTTTATTTGAAAGTTGCACATTAGATAAGTGACAAATTGAATCTGTAAAAATCAGCAAATTAAAAATAGCTGCTCTTGTTAGTAAGACACAAATCATTTTAGAATAGGCCTATAAATGAAACGATTTGAAGATCACGTTTCTATTCAAACAAATATTTTTAAGAAATACAGTATTGTTTTGAAATATTTTATTCGTCACTATTTTCAATACTGTGTACAAGTACTGTATTGTTATCAATACTTTGTGGGAATTTAAAATCAATAAATGGTAGTAAAAGGACAGCATTCCGGTAGTCCCACGTGAGAATGGCGCAAGGTTTTGTTAAACTCTTAATTCTTCAAAAAAAGAAGAAAAAAAATACAATTGTATTGTATTAAAATTCAATTATTTTAATACGTGCAATACAGTACTATAAAATTTGAACTAAATCTATGATATTTAATATTAAACAGAAGGAAAAACTTAAAGAATTGCATTAAAATGGGAGCTATTTTAGTCGTTTGAAATGGAACTATTTTATTCGCGTAATGTTATAAAGAATGCAAACAAGACACTCGATATAACGCTTGTATTGTAATTATGTTAAAGTAGTTTAAATATCTGAAAACAAGAACCATGAAAAAATAAAATCTTTGTCATGTTCAATTTATTTACTGAAATTATGCACACAGACTACTATTTACAGCGCAAAGACTTAACAGCAAAAAGTACAACCTCCGTTCTTAATCATGATTTCCAGTAAGGATGAAGCATTACCGTTACACAACAGATCAGTTCACAATCTTAACTCTACATTTAAAACGCTAATATTGATTGATATTTGCCATAATTAATGATAAAATATTAAAAATATATATTCACGGTTTAAAATAAGCTATTTTTCATTTATTCTCAATTAATTTGCAATCTCGATTTAACGAAGTTTTCATTATAACAAAGTAAACCGGTGGTCCCTTGAACTTCGTTATAACGGGATTCGACTGTAATGTAGTTAGGGATACGGATAGAAATCAGTTCTAGTAAATTAGGACAGTCAACAGTGAAATTCAGTAAGTCAAAAAGAAAGAGTATTTCTGAACATATTCTTCTATCGGCCAGAGTTTCAGTGTTTAAAAGTTTATGAAGATGGACATAATCTGTATTGAAGGAAAGATTAATCATGGGACAAAATTCTCTGAACTATCTAAGAACTATCAATTCTAAGAAAAGCCCAAACAACAGGAATTCTATCATTGTTACAAATCAATTTTGTTTTATAATTATCTAAGAAGTGGAATGAATCTTCATTACATGGCTTAATCAACCTTATTTATATGCACAAACTTTGTTGCATGATGATACCATTGTTGAATAATGGTGCATTGCGTGATGATACCATTATTGATGCAAACTTTGCCTTGCATTGTTGGCCACTGTTGGGTATGCCTAGCCATAACCATGAATTTCGATTATTTATCGATAATTATAAATTTTTCGAAATTTCGAAATCCTTATGCTTTGAAGATCTTGTGTGCAAAGTTTCATCAAGAACGAAATAAAACTGTAGATTTGTATTAAATACACACAAACATACCCACAAGCAAACGTTCTTCTTTATATATAAGGAGCGTTCAAAAAGAAACGAGCCGTAGTCTGGAATGTGCAAACCGGTGACAGAATGGTGATATCATTGCATATGTAACAAAGAGTGGTTCCGACAAGAGCATGGAAGTTCACAGCTGGCTGTTAGAGGGTGACGGTGGAAGTCACATGACTATACAAAGAAAGCAGAAGCATGCGTCAATCGCCCAACGGTCATTCGTGTTGTATAAGCAGTGAATAAGTGAAATGGAGGCGTCAAAAGAAAAGCAAAGAGGTCTTGTTCATTTTCTGACAGCGGAAGGAGTAGGGAGAACGGACATTCATCGAACAATGTCACAAGTGTACAGTGAACACTACATGTCACTTGCAAGGGTCAAGGCGTGGCACAAGCGGTTCAGGGAAGGACGGGTGTCGTTATCCGATGATACACGTTCTGGAACATATCTCCCTGCGATTACGCCATTTTTGGTCCCTTAAAAAAGGCTCTGAGGAGCAAACGATTCACCTCGGACGACGACATCAAGCAGTAAGTGCGGAACTGGTTCACAACGCAGCCCCAGGAATTTTACGAGACAGCTATCCACTGCCTTGTGTCGCAGTGGGATAAGTGCTTCAACAGCCAGGGCCAATAATTCTGACATACAGGTACTGGTTTCTGTTCCTAGGCCTCTGGCTCTTTTCATTTTGAATGCTCCTTATATATAGATTAAAAGTAAATATATATAAGTACAGGGTGCCCAAAAAGTCTGGTAACATGGCAGATATCTCAAAGCTGCCAGGTAGGCAAGATCAGATGAGTATGGTTTATAGGTAATGGGGGGGGGGGGGGGATACACTGCCGCACTCAAATTTGACTTTGACTCCCAAAATTTAAGGTCATCCATTTGCTAACTCGAAAACTATTAAAGATAGAGAAAAATTTCCAATTGCTACCCTGTAGAGCAATACCACATTAGTCTAAAAACGATTTTTAATCGCACCCTTCCCCTTCAAAGATTTTGAGAAAATGGGCGAGAAAGAGTCACTCAAGAGTGTGCTTCCCCTTCGTCTTCCCAATGGTGTGCTTCACTGCAAGACTGGAAACCCCTTTTGCTCATAAGACGTCATTGACCCCCTCTCCCATAGTTCATGACTTTTTTTGCAGTGTTCAGTATATAGCGAATATTTGTACATTTTATTAAATAAATAGTAAAAGTTTTCGAAATTAAATTATACATTATGCAATTTTATTTAATTATTTACTTAATCTAATAGTATCGAAAATTTTGATGTCAGTTGCCCTTTAAAGTCTCAGATTATTACATGGCGGGCGGGGGGGGGGGGGGGGGGCAATCAAATTGGCCCACTTATCTTTTGTTCAAGTATTCCAGAATGTAGACACAATAGACATGTAACCAAATTTCTCGGAAGTAGACAACCAAAGCAATAATAGCAACATTTCCAAGGTAACTTACACGATTTACGTAGGGCGTATCTGAAAAGTAACCGCTTGGCGACTAGATTACCAGGTCACATTGTATGGTCGTGTGCTGTCAAGCATGGTTTCGGGGACTTTTGAGACGATTCCGAGATTTTCAATGATGACATTCGTCTTACGAAAGTCGTGATGAAGACCTCGCAATTAAAAATTCATTTGTATTGTCTCAAACATTGAAAAAGAGAAAATAAGAAAGGGAAAAGGTCTTGCTGTTTGCATGATTGCTATTTAATAAATTTCTTAAAAAATAATAATAAATAAAAGCAAAATAAAAAAAAAAACCCTAAAAAAAACCCAACAAAAACCAACCTAAATGGGATTTATTTCATTTCATTTAAATGACAATATATCTAAAAATTTATGAAAAAATTATAATATATGAAACAAATACAATTAAATTTATGAAAGAAAAGTCTTGTAATGATTAAATTATATAAACATTTATATAAAAACTCATGTGAATTTATAAATACCGTAATTTTCGGCAGTAACGCCACGGCGGCTGATACGCCACAGCAGCAAAAATTTAACATAAATGTAAAATCTCCGACAGTAACGCCGCGGTGACCGATACGCCGCCCGTTTTCAATACACCAGTGTGAGTGTGCGCGCCAAAGATAAGCTGGCTGCGGGAGTAGCTGTTGTGTAGCGAGAGCGTAGCAAGTGCGCGTCGCCGTCACCTAAAAGGGAAGATTTCTACTAAAAAAAACGTGTATCCTGACGTGTTTTGTGCCTTCAGATTCATTACAAAACTATAAACTCATTCGGAACATACTTCGAGGTGGGATACTCTTTCACTGTTGGCCATTATTGCGAAGCGAAAGTGGCAATAGTGATCAGATTTGAAAGTTGATAAAGTTGGTCGTGATGAGAACGATAAGGGCGGAAAGTTTTTAGATGCAGCGCTCACGTTGATCGATGAACATGGGCGGATTGCAGTCTAAATCGTACCAGGCAGGTACCGGGAAAAATCGGCCCTCAGTCACGAGAAAGTAAAGGCATCCGTCCGGCCCCCCGGTTTTTTTCCCGTTGACCTGGTGGTTAAATCCGCCGCTGTCGATGAACGCTCACGCTCGATCGCTATCGGAGTGAATTTTTAATTAATAGGGGTGTGAATTCATCGATAAATTCATCAAGGAATATATTGTCACTACTCATTTTATATCATTGAGAGAACGATATGAAGTAGGCCTAAAATCGTGGGTAGAATTTTTTTTTTTTTTTTTTAATTTTTGTAAAATCTCCGACAGTAGCGCCGTGGTGGCTGATACGCCGCACACGCCAAAATTTTCACTTTTATTAACAGAAATGCCGCGGCGCTACTGCCGAAAATTACGGTATATCAAAACTATATTACAATAAAACATAACAAAACTCCGAAAGATATATATACAAAAAATATATACAGGGTGCATAAGGTATTTGAAGACAGATTCACGTCAAGAAAGAAAACAGAGATATAAGTCGAGATAATAACTTTATTATTGAAACATATCATGAGCATACACATGAAACCTTCTTGTTATATGGGTATTCAATGAAACTGCCTTCAGCTTCTGTAACTGCTTCAGTGTGAGATCGAAACCATCGACATGCGCGAATCAAATGGTCATGGTTCATATTGGTCATTACTCAAACAATGGCAGCTTTCAATTCTTCTTTGGTGTTATGGGGGTGTTCATTGACCTCTCTCTCCACAACACTCCATACGTAGTAGTCCAACGGATTCAGGTCAGGGGAGTTAGGAGGTCAAAGGTTAGGGGTTACGTGATCATGGAAGTTGTCGGCCATCCATTCCTATCTCATGCGAGACTTGTGTGCTGCGGCAGAGTTTTGCTGAAACACGCAAGGCCTTCCGTTGCGTATCTTGTCTATCCAAGGCTTAACAGTTGTTTCAAGGGTCTCAACGTAGACCACAGAGTTAACTTTAAGGCCTTGGAGAAAGAAGTGTGGAGGCATCACATGTCCTTTACTGCTGACAACCCCTAAAACCAGGACAGTTGCATGAAATTTTGTGTGCATAACTCGTGGCACTTCTGAAGGGTCTGCACATAACCATCTGTCATTTCTTCTGTTCACCTTCTGATCCTGGTCAAAGTTTTTGTTATTGGAGAAAATCCACAGCAAATCAGCTTCACACGGATTTTTCAGCTTGTTTAAGAGCCTTTTCGATCTGAGTAGGCGGTTTTCCCGTGTTTTGTCTGACATAAACTGACCTCTTCGCATAACATACAAGTGATATCTGATGTTTTCATGGACAACATCTCTGATTATTCCTTCCGACACATGGAGATCTTTGGAAAGTAACCTCATGGATGTTCTGGGATTGTCATTGATGGCCTGCTGCACTTGCTGAATAAATTCAGGTGTTCTGATGATGTCAGAGTGTGAGGCATGCTTTTTACGCTTTGCTACTGGTGGAACATTGCCGTCTTCGGTCTCCAACTCCTTCCACACTTTATGGATCTTACGACCTTTAGAAATCGTGATATCTCTAAATTGCTGTGCTCTGCCTTTATTGCCACGATTACTGCATGTCTGTTCATGATTTGTTACACGTGATGGTCCACCATTTTGCTTTCCGGAAACAGAAAGGACACAGAATTTACTATAGTGCAGCAGTAGTCAAACGAAGGTGTGTCCTCAAATACCTTACGCACCCTATAGTATCAAAAATATATATGATTTTTCGAAAACTTTCAAAAGCTATTAAAATAAGAATTAAAGATTATCAATTTATCAAATATTTGTAAAATTACATCATTCCTGCATCTTTTTCGTTCGTTGATGTTTGAGATTGTGTGAGTCAATTAAATTTGTTTAAAATTAATTTCTTTGCCCATCTTCATTATATTGTATCGGAATGAACGTCGAGTGCCGCGTTTTTAATGAAATCATAACCATCGAAAGGGCAATGTATATGATACTAAAATACTACCATATATATTTAAAATAAACTTAACAAATAATATAAAATGTATTTAGTGACTAATAAATGTCGGTTATTCACAAGTTAAAATCAAAAACCACGATTTTTTTTGCCACTCTAAAACGCTCTGCCATTTTTATTTCTAAACGACTGCGGGGACCACGGAATGACCCAGTTCCAGACCATGGTCTCGTGCGGTTGCCCGTGGGCGCCCTTGGTCAAGAGTGAGGCGTTTTTGAGACGTCTTCATTTCAACCATGCGCGCCTTGTGGAGACTTTTGAGACAGGTTGGGCTCTAGTGGTCGCGAATGGTCACCACACGGTTACTTTTGAGATACGCCCATAGTGGGGTATACTTGATTTAACTGAAAATAAATTTCCACCACCATGTCTTTCTCTATTATTTGTATATGACAGGGATTTCGGAAAACTTACAGACGATCTTGGTTTAGAAAAGTCTCCATAGTGTTATGATGTTGGCTTTTCTCTGAAGGAGAACAACATCCTCCCAATGAGAAGCCAGACTTCTGACAAACTTTTCCTGCTAAGCTGAGACATTGTGAGTCAGTGATGGCAAGAAGTTTTGCCACCACCTTGTGATATCCATCAGCCAAGAGGAAGAATAAAGTAAATGAGATTCCATTAACTTGAAGGTTTCTGCAAAGCCCTTGGGCTCATATTGTTTATTGGTTGATTTTATTAACGAGGTGATGAACAATTTCAAGTAGTTTCCGGCTAGCTCATCAACCTTGTAGTTGCCTAGATCAGTAGCCTTTGGGGTAGTGTTTGCGTCAAAATGGGGGATGCTAGTTCCACGAAGTACAGTCGCGTCTGGTTTGATATCCATGACTTCTGCCAAGGAAGAAATGACAAAAGAGATAGAGGACCCCGGCCAAGTATTTGAGAGGCAACAAGTGTGTCATAGCCTGGCGATTGACAAACTGGGGAATGATATGAAAAAATAGGCGAAAGTTCATTGCGGCCACAGGTAGAGCACGTTATATTTGTGGGGTTCTCATGGGTATTGGCAGTGTTGAGCTCGCTTGGAGAAGAATTTTCCAAAGGTTGGGAAGTACAAGGGTTTTCTGGTTATTATGTTAGTAACGTGGAGACGAAGTCGCAATAGAAGCATAAAACTGGTGCATGGGAGCCGCGTTTCCCAGTTCCATGTCAGTGAGGCGTTTAGCTTCATAATACGATATATACAAAGAAACCATCTTACTTCTAAGTAGCGACTCATATTTGAAGCGGTCACATCCTTTATAATAGGAGGAATAGTTTCCGCTGCAATTGGCACATAGAAACTGAGAAAAAGTACAGTCATCTCTGATGTGTATTGGTGATAAACAATTAGAGCACAACGGCATGCTGACACCTGTTTGGAGTGGCCCAGCTCATGGCATAAGAAACACTACATTGGCTTTGGGGGAGGTCTTGTGACAGGAAAGGATTCACTTTCAAATTTACCTCTCTCAGGGGGGTCGATGAGTTAAAAAATATCACGAGTTTGTCATATAGTGCACCGGCATATGGTGGGGCAAACTGTTTTATGTTTGTAATGGTTCTCTCCACACCTGTATTGGCTTGTAACTTCTCTAATGGGACAGATTGACGAATTCTGTATATAAAACCCACAGATGAAGTAAGAAATTTCGGAATCTCAAAAGACAGACAGTAGCGGACGATATCCGATGCTTCAGACAAGATAGGGCTTGGGCTTTAGTATCGAACTTTACTAGGAATTTGCCGGATCTCAGTTTCGAACCATCGGCATAGAGCCGACAAGCGATGATATGATTCGGTGGAATAGGCCAGGAGAGATGTCATTCCACAAGGGGTTGGGCAAGTTCTCAGAGGCTGCTGTTGCCTCAGGAATCAATGATTCCTCGTCCATTTGGGAGAAAAATACCAGCAGCCAAGGATGGGTGGACAATTCTAATTGATCTACGATATCAGCTGCACCAGACTAGTTGGAGTTCTGCAAGGGTTGCTCAGTAGCATTTCCTACCGGAGAATTGAGGTCTATTGGCTGGATTTGCGACAGGGCTAGTGGTGAACAGGGCACATTTTCTTTACTATTCGATTTCCCTTGTTTTTCTAGGGAAACCCTTTTTAATAGCTTTTTTTATATTCCTTTTAATTTTTGCTGAAACAGTTTCTTGATCAAGCATGTGATGTATTATCGAAGTATCAGGTAAGTTTCTAAACACATTTTCAAGGGATTTTGTAGGCAGGGCAGAGTTTCTCGCCCGCTTATCTGGGTGGGGGGGGGGGATAATCCCCCACTAGCCTGCTTGTACCTACTGCTCTCCCCACCGAGGAGGATCTTCGACCTCGAAAGGAGGGGGGGGGGGTTCCCCATCACAGATACATAGGGATGCTTGCTATGGAACTTAGGAATTTCTCCTCTTGAACAACTTTGTAGACAAAAGAAAGGGAGAAGGAAACTATCAGGATAAGACGCTCAATGTTTGTTTGTGAAAATGTTTTAAGACGCTAAAGTATTACAGATAAGTGGTATATTTTCAAAGATTTAGATGAGTTTCTTTTTTCTAATAGACTAAGAGAGATGGCACAACAACGTGTTGTCAAGACCGTCAGCAATCTTGTTTTCCATTTCAAACCCAGACTTCTGAATCACCAGCTTAATACCTCTTGAATTCTGTCTCCCCCCC
>JAHWFO010039935.1:960401-979381 GCA_023313115.1 Rhysida immarginata
ATTTGCATATTTGGGATGATGAAAAGTGCACCATGGGATAGGCCACCTACAACTTCCTATTCATTGGATTCATCAAAATTGACATATCTGCTTCGGTTAAAAAAATAAAAGGGGGGGACAGACTTATGGACCACTCTGTATATCCTAAATGTTTTGAGACATTAGATTCTTAATTCTTCATATATTTATAAAAAATATAAAATAATACAGAAACAAAATTATACACTATAAAAGTGGTTTGTATTCCATGGCATTAAGAAAATGTTTACTAATCAAGTTTAATTATTATTCTATAAAACTTGCAAGTTATATGTGTTTTAAGACATTTGAAAACGAAATAAAATAATTCAATCTTTTTATTTATTTATTTATTTGTTAAAAGGAAAAAATACAAAGGTGCCCAACATGGACCGGTATGGTCAAGACCGATGAGTTAGGCCCCTGTGGGCACAGAATTATAACCATACAGAAAAAATAACAGAAAACTCGGTTAGTTAACAACAAAAAAGAAAAAAAACACAGACATAATTAACAGATGGGGACGAATAATCAACATGTTAAAACAATAACATTGAACTAAATACTAGGAGTAACGTATCAATAACAGATCTAAATAATAAAAAATAGTATCAAAGGCATCAAATCAATAGACAAGTATCGTCCAAAAGATTTACTTAACAAAGTAACAATAAATGGTCAACAAATTCTCAATAGACAACTTAGTCTGTCATCATGGCAAAAAGTCTGTAAATAATGTAATTACTAAAACTAGTAATAATAGTATTAGGAAATATAGAATATCGGTAAATCAAGGAGGAGGAATATTGGTAAATCAAGGAGGTGTGTAAGAGACAAAAGAATTTTAATTTTTTACGAAACAATGCGTAGGTCCTGATAGAACGAAGTTCAGAGGGGAGTTGGGCCCAACATTGAATCCCCCTGCAAATGAAACGCAACGGCGGCGATAGTTTTGCCTGGAGAACGGCAGGTGCAGATCATTAGCAGATCTCGTTAAATAATTGTGCATCCGAATTATATGCTACTGTTATGGGGGTGGACACTACAAGTAAAGAATTTAAAACTTTAAATATAAATGAACAAGCTTGGATGACAAATAATTGATGTATTGTCGGTATACGTAGTATACCAAAATAGTGAGATACAGAGGATGATTTAGGAAGAGCCAGAGGGGTTCGAAGGAACCACTTCTGTAATTTAAAAATTCTCGTTAAATTAAACGATGTAGTGGACCCCCAGAAAACGACACAAAAACAAAGTGAAGAATGAATCCAGGCATTATAAAGTAAAAGGAGAATATTCGGTGGTGGATATCAAGCCTTGCTTACTGTTAAGTTTATTAAATAAGGTGTCAATATGCCTATCCCACGATAAATCGTGGTTAACAGTTAAACCAAGGTACTTAAATGAGGCAACAGTTGATATGAGTTTATTGTCATAATAAGCCTTAATACTTCAGGTAAATTGTGCTTATTGCGTTGAAAAAATGTCATGACCTTAGTTTTCTCAATATTCACGGTTAATAAATTCCTATCATTCCATGTTTTAATTTTATAAGTGTCTCGTTAAGTGTAGCTAATAAACAGGTAACATTGGAATTGGCGGTTATAAAAGTCAAATCATCAGCGTAGAGAATAGTTTTAGAACAAGGGATAGAAGAAAAAATAGTGAATATATCATTAATAAAGAGGTTAAAAAGCAAGGGTGACAGAATTGAACCTTGAGGAACACCAAGATTTCTAGTTAGCAATGAAGACTAAATGCCATTATAAGAAATAAGACCGATTAGATAAAAAGCTCTTGAGCCAAGATAAAGGAGGTCCGTGAACATTATAAAAATTGGATAATTTATACAGTAATAAATTTATGGGCAGTGAATCGAACGCCTTTGTATAATCAATGAAAAAGGCAGCAGCCATCTCAGATGAAGTAAACTCCAAAAATTCATAGCAAGCTGTCTCGACACTTTTTTTAGGGGTGAAACCATGTTGAATTGAAGAAATGAGATTATAGTTAGAAACAAACTGAGATAATCGTGAAAAAAAGAGTTTTTCAAAAATCTTGGCAAAGACAGGTAAAGCAGTTACAGGCCGATAATTAACAAAGACAGTGTGGTCACCTTTTTTATAAATAGGAGTAACTTTAGCTAGCTTAAGGAGAGAAGGAAAAATACCAGTCATTAACAAATGGTTGAAAATTAATACAAGAGGATAAGCTAATGAGTTGCGTAAAGAAATGATCACTTCAGAAGAAAAATCTAGAGGATCAGGTATAGGAGAAGACTTTAATCTGGAAATAACACTACAAACCTCATCCAAAGAGGTTGGAGAAGCAAAGAAACGAGGAATATTGTTGCGCTTGCGAAAAGGGGGATATTTGATGATATCAAAATCCGAAGGAACATTAGAAGAAGGTAACAAAACCTGTAGAAAATCAGTTAGAAGAGAAGAGGAAATATGGTCATTACACGCGAATGGTGAAGCAGGAGAATTAGTGCCACAAGCAAAGTTTTTCAATAATTTCCATTTATCTTTAGTACAATGCAAATTTGCAAATAAATTGCTAAAATATGTTGATTTAGCATCCTTTATCTGGTTTCTGAGAGAATTAGAAAAATCCTTGAATCTTTTGATGTTAGCCAGAGAAGGATTATGTCGTGGTTTACGATAGTAAACATGTTTCTTCTTTATAAGCAAGAGAATCGATGGAGTAATCCAAAGTTTAAGAGCAGGCTTACGTGTTATGGTAGTGCATGGTAATATACAATATGGCAAATAACGGTTGAATCCGTAATTCAGATGTGAAAGAAAAATATCAAATAGAATGTTAGTGTCATCACAGTTAGTGAACATCGTTGCCCAATCTGTTAATTGAAGATATGAACTAAGAATTGCAGTTCTATTCGGAGAAATTATACGTTTATATCGTGGCCTAATATTATAATAGGAAACAGAAATATCAAAAAAATTAGCATTGGAAAATGATCAGATATGGAAACATCTATGGTGCTACTATGATGAATTGCATTCATATTAGAGAAGCAAGCGTCGATGGCCGAGTAAGTATTATGGTAGGAGGAAAAGTGAGTGTAAAAAGTTATTGATGCTGAAAGGCCAGCTCGAGTAATGGGATCTGTAAGTAAATTAAGAGATGGCGAGGATATACTAATGTCACTATTGAAATCGCCTATTAATATAACTGACTTATGTTGACGTTGCAAATCCAAAAGTGCTCCGGAGATAAATTCGCAGAACAAAGTAAATTGACCCATACGTGGACGATATATTGCCATCACTATGATCTTACTGTCAATATCTACGGTTAAAGTTTCATAATTGGCAGTAACTTGAGAGCAGAGGGATAGGACATTGAGAGTTAATAATTTATCGGAGTAAACACATAGTCCATCACCACGCTTACTAGTTCGATTCACCGATACCACATCATAATTCTCAATAGAGGGGGTATCGCAAGGATCTTGACTCCATGTTTCGGAATAGGTGGGAAATAGGGATGGTTGACAGATTAGCTAAAGCATAATCGAGATTCGCAAATATGCTCCTGATGTTTAAATAGTATATTGAGAAACTATTGATTAGTTTAGAAGCCAGATTTTTTGATAAAGAAAAATCAAGAGCGTGTAATGTCAAAGGATATGCGAAATTAAACATTAAAAAATATAAAGTCAAGCGCAGAAATGTTGTAGTAGACCGGGGGGAAAAAAAAATTTCAAATTCGAAAAAAAAGTGAGTATTTAAGGTAGAAAACAAAGGAAAAAGACAAAGAGCAGTACTAGAAATAATCGGGAAAATAGAGAGACAAGCTGTTAACCTAATCAAGAAGAACATCAGAAAAATTTTGTCATTATAAATTCTTTATTTTAATTAACAGCATGTTTAGCCATTCAAAAGCTACGACAAGCAAGTAAATAGAGCCATTCCCAATAACAGCGTTTTCCATATCTTATTAGATCTTTCACATTAATAACACTTTAGATCAAAAACATCACATCATTCGTTCTTCATTCTTTTTTTCATGAAAGTTATGCCTAAATAAACTTTATGCTAAATAATTCGCCTGCTGAAATTGTAATACATGTATTAAATATAATTGGCTGAGATAATAATATTATTAAACTCTCACATTTTTCACTGGATATGTATTTTAAGACACAGAGTCAATCCCAATAAAGGCATTTTTCATGTCTTACTGGATCTTTATTTTAACAATTACTATAAACATTTATAACATTTTAGATCAATAGCATCAGACAACTTTTATTTCAAAACATGAATGATGCTAAAATAAACAATGTTATGAGGCTTTTATGCAAAACCATTTTCGCATTGAGATTGTAGCCTTAAATGTGATTGGCTGAGAGAAATAATATGATTATACTTTCACTGTTTAATTGGTCATCTGTTGTAAGAGACAAAGTAATAATAACCAATACAAGATACTAAAATCTATGATTTGCCAGTAGAATAAAAGATCTTATTACGAGGGCGAGTCAAATGAAAATGAGCCAATGCGAATATATATAACAAACTGAGTACTTTATTTAAAAGTAGTCTCCGTGAGCATTTAGACATTTGTCCCACTGACTAACGAGTCTTGTGATTCCCTTCTCATAAAACTCCTTGGGTTGCTGCTTCAAAATGTCTGTAACTTACTCCTTCATGTCATCGTCCGACACGAATCTGGTTCCCTTGAGCTGTTTTTTCAACTGCCCGAAAATGTGGAAATCGCAAGGCGAGAGGTCAGAGCTGTATCGTGGGTGTTGCAGCGTTTCCCACTTGAACCACTCCAGTTTTTCCTTAATCACACTAGCGACGTGGGGACGGGCATTATCGTGTAGCAAGATGAGCCCATTCGTCAATTTTCCAGGTCGTTTGTTCTTGATTGCGACACATCAGATTCAGTGTTTCACAATATCGGAAACGGTTGACAGTCTCTCCAGGTTTAGCAAATTTTATTATGGGTGATTGCACAGTGGCTTTGGCCTAGTCTTGGATCGTCTTTGCAACTTTCACGTCCTTCTTTGAACCGTTTGCTCCAACGCTTCACAGTGGCCAATGAAATGCAATGTTCGCCGTACACGGCAGCCATACGGCGACTAATTTCGTGTTGGGAAACACCTTCAGCTGTCAAAAACCTGACCACACTACGCTGTTCATCTTTTGGAGCATCCGTCAGGTCACGCAACAGTCTTCAACCCAGTGTATGAGAGCATTAAACAATTTTTATCGACACACCTATATGTCACTTTCGTAAATGAGAGATGCCTGTGAGCTACTGTGTATGCGTCGCAGATAATGGACTGAAGCATTTTTGCACGGGATAGTTGGCTCACTTTCATTTGACTCGTCCTCGTAGTTAGAAAGCAAGTATTAGACAATAATTCTGAATTGACGCATATTTTGCATTGCAATTTGAGTGTTTCTAGAAAGTAATCAGAAAAATGTAGATTTCGATTATAAATCCATTCGTCATTGTATCATTTGATCAAGTTTACAAAAGGAGGAAAATGCGAAAATAAATTATAAATAATTTTTCAAGGTTTTTAAATATAAACGTATATATGGGTAATATAAATGAATGATGGATGTAGAAAAAAAAAGGAGGACAAGACAGAAGAACCCTGAAATAAAATAATAAAAATAGAACACAAGACGTTAATACCCTGAAAAAACTAACATTTTGGATAGAGGCTTTGTCAAAGTAATGAGGATAATAGATAATTATCCTGAAGGTGATAATAGAAGACAACTTATATAAAGAGAACGTGAGTGTGGGGGGGGGGGGGGGAATAAAGAAATAACTGGCTAAGAAGAAGTGAAGAGAACGAATGGGAAGTCTGGAAATGAAATAGAAGACATGCTGGGATAGGACAAGAAAGAGGAGAAATGTGAAAAGATGATAAAAGGACAGTGAGAAGAATGCAAAAGGATAACCATAAAATATAAGTAACAGAAATTGTAGAACACAACAGGAATGATACAGTCAACTCCGCATATAAGAGCTCTGATAGGCAGGTTCACCTGCTATTAAAAATAATGGGACTGAACAATAAAATTGAAGACAAAGAATGTAGAAAAAATATTGAAAAAGAGGAAAACTTATCATCTGTAAATAATATTTTATCGGATTTCATTTTTATAAATATAAATCCTGTCAAAATTTGTAGTGAAACAGCAGTGAAATAAGTAGGAAATGAACCTAGGAAAACTCACCTACTGAAAATCTGCCACTTCTTCGTTCTGGTGCAAGTAACGGCTATTATGCCTAGTTCCCTTAGGTCGGTGCACCCAAACACTGAAAGTTTTTTTTTTGTCAGTGAATAAGACTTTTCTCCAGTCACTAAAATCCCAAGCTTGATGTTCATAAGCAAAGCCAATTCTATCCATGATGTTGTTTGCTGTTAATAATTGTTTTGTGACCGCTCTTCTACCTCCCAAATTTGCTTCATGCAGCCCATATTTAAAAACTGGATAATGTATAATTTAAAATAAGAAAAAAGTAAGTTTTCTTAAATTTAATAAAAAATAATAGCCAAATAAAGACTATGTCTACAGATTATTATTTCTTAAAATTTTATCATCGAAGATTGGTCTTAAAAATATCCTTGATTAATTTCATTATAGACATTGTTTTACTTTTCAATGAATTAATATATGTCGTTATGTAATATTATGCATATTCTACAAGCCGAAGCAACTGTTTCAAATTTTCGATGAAATAAATCATTTTAAAACATGAAAATACTAAGTGGACAAGTTCGCATTAAACATCAATTAACTCTAAAATTATTTTATTGAAAGGAATTAAAAGGAAGTTATTTGATAATTCGAATGGACTGATTAATAAATGCTAATAAGTAATTTATAAACTGATAATATACTTTGGCTTGTATTCATCTTCAAAATATATCTGTTTGTTGCTGTCTTTTAAGTTAGTATCAGATGGCATTTTGTTTGTTTGTTTGTTTAATCTATTTCGTTTTACTAAAAATAAGCTTGTAACAAAATCGAATGCCATTTAGAGAATATTCATTAATTAATTAATCAATATCCTCTAAATGGGATTCGATTCGATAGCAGTTACCATACTAATAAATATCCTTTCTTTCCTTATACAGCGTGTAAAATACCAGTTTAAGTTTACAAATAATTATTTTCGTCAAATTGCTTTCTTAAATCACGATAAACAAGAATATTCAAATTTATTGATATTTAATATATGACATCATCCTTAAATTTATTTTTATACACGTATATAGTCTGTTCAGTGACAGTTTGAAGGGGCGTGGTGGAGGGAACTTTTATTAACCAATAACAGCAAACTTAAATTTTTAACCAACCAATCACAGCGATTAAGCACATGATTTAAGTTCAGTGATTGGTTGGTAAAAATTTCCTCCAGCATGCCCCATCAAACTCTCACTGAATAGGCTATAGGAATTTGATAAAACGAATACCTCCTTCTAACTGTTTGTATACAACAGGTAGTACCAGTTCCGATTTCAGAGTGGTAGAGGTTTTAAAAGGATCAGCAAAACTACTTTCAATCAAATTTTTATCTTCTTCTCGAGTTGTTAAACGAGGTCGGCCTCTTAATTTATGTGGCGATAGAGTTCCTGTTTCTGCATAACGATTACAAATATTTATGACAGTTCGAATAGATATTTTAAACATTTCGGCTATTTCCCTGATTGGCTTTGCCTCTTCCCTGTGCTGAATACATTTTGGTGTAGGATTCGGCATTTTTACAATGTTGCCCATGTTTTTATTAATTAACATTACAAAACATTCGCTAACAAAAGTTGAACTGTGAAATTCAAGTGAGTTAAGAGTAAGAAATAGTAGAGCATTAAACGGAATTCGCATCTTTCAATTCTTAATTGCTCTATATTGCAAATGAATAACAAAATCAACAGGATAAATATAGATAGTGAATAGAAATTACTTCTTTTATTCTATCAAAAATATATATTTTAAAATATACACTTAACAGAGAGATCTTATGCAAATACTGAATTTACACTCTGTTGTTTTTTTTTTTATTATTGGAGAATATACTATTTTTTTGTATAAAAGAATACAAATTAATTGATACATATCAAATTTATCAAAATTACTTATGTAGGCCTAAATACCAAATTCTTGTTACATTTTAAAGAATATTTCGTGTATTCGCCATTATATTGTTGAGCGTACTTTGCCAATTTATTGCTTACTTCCTTGTGTAGTTTTCACGTTATTATACATGTACTGCATTTGTGCTAAAATAATAATACATGTAATATACATTGATTTATTAATAATAAAGAAAAACTTTCTTATTAAAGGCTCAAAATCAGATTTCAGTCAAAACAGTTGAATGTCACTCATTATGCCTACATTGCTAAGAAACAATATAATAGTATTGTCCAACATGATTCGTACTCAACTTCTTGCCTGGAGTGATTAATCTCACTGAATTCATGTATTGCAAGGAAGCCGAACATCATTCACCTGGGTGAAAACGCTTTTGGAATGAACTGTACAAATATGAAACGAATCAAATTCTGCGGTTTCTTAAACACTCTTCATCTGTTGTACGTTTCAGCACTCATAGTTTTTTTCCCCCCCTTCTTTTCTTCTGTAAATGTTTAGCATTATTGGAGATGTTTACATGGGTGATATTGAGAATTAATTATGTTAACAAATGATATTTTTTTCTTAATATGATTTTTTTCCCCTGGACACAGATCGCATGGCTCTATTGTTTCTTATTTAACCACAGTGTAACAGATTTTATAGATACACGCTAAAAAGACAGGCAATTCCATTTATGATTACATGGAACTTTTAATAAGTATATAAAAAAGTTAACGCTTTAAAAGTAAAGTGCTAAAAATTGAGATAAATCACGTTCGAGTCGAAATGCGCGAGTTTTAAGCTACGGCCAATGGGAAAACAGAAAAGTTTTATTAAAAATCTCATATACAGTAAAACTTGTGACACTGAACACCTCCCAATCTCGAACACTTGTCTACATTGAACACTTTATTGCGGTCCCAGACAAGCCCCATAGGAATTACATTATGTTGACCCTGTGAATAGTGAACACCTGCGTACCCTTAACATTGAACACCTCTTTTAGGTCCCATTTTCAGAGCTAACCTGCTTCCTTTAATACACTTTCACTAAGAGTTGGACTTCAAAATTGTTTTCCCTCCCCATGAATGAATGGGAGTGATCCACCTCATAGAAAGTGAAAGTGAAACTATAGGAATTTCACTGCATGTGTTGTTAACTTTACAAGTGGCTGATTCTCAACTGTATCAATTTGCTATACTTGACAAAAATGCCAACAACACTTAGATATGTTGAATTAACCATTGATCAAAAGAAAAAAAAAAGTTATTGATAAGCTAGATAGAAATGCAACAATTAAAAAACTTACAAGAAAAAAGAAAACAAATGTCAATGACTGACTATTTTTAAATGTATCAAATCTTATTGTCTAGTAAATTTAGTTTCAATAACAGTTTGTGTGATCTTTTACATTGCTTTTAAATAACTTGTTATTCACTGTAAAGTGCATTAAATATACAGTATTGCACCATACATTTATTGTAGTGTGCATACAATAGATTATTACAGGATTTCCAGTATTTGTCTGGGTCTGCGAAACATGAACACCTCTCTACATTGAACACTTTTTTTCGGTCCCTTAGGTATTCACTTTAGACAGGTTCTACTGTACAATGAACATCATTGTGGGTGGATTTACTGAGACAGTGACTGCAGGGATAGATCTGGAATTATATTTTTATAGCCACTGTTTAGCCACTTTTATATTTTTTTTAGTTACTTTCTTATATTTTTAGCCACAATTTTGCCAACTAAAAAATTTTTCCCCTGCTAAAAGCTAGCAAAAAATCAGCTGAGTTCAATTTAGGGTAAAATCCACTAAATTTAGGGGAATATCCACTAAGTTGCTAACCAGGGTTCTCCTCAGGGCCTTTCAAATGGGTGCACCCGCCGGCTGACTTTGGTGACTGCCCGGCTGATTACACGAAAAACTGCACAATACTGCATAATATTTTATTTCTTTTTTATTTTTGTCCACCTGGTTATTTTATCTTTCCACCACCTAATAAAATTTTCTGGGGAGAACATTGGTAACACTGGGGCCAACTAGTGCATGTGTCAATCAGCAAAAGTCGGATAACGACATAACCTAGACGTAACCTAACTGTTATACTATACATGATATTTGATAAATAGGAAAAAGTTGTGTATGGCATCGTCATTTATGGCTTATAAAATTACTTGTATAGTGACTTCCAAAAGATAAATCAATACATCATATTCCCATTAAATGAATAATTATAAACTCCCTAGGAGTAATTCAAGACTAGCCCCAGCTGATAATAGCAATTAGGGAAGATTATGAAGGTAATTTTTTTTTTTGCCACTGACTTTCACCACTTGGGAATAAAAATTGCCACTTCGATTTTTTTAGGGCCATTGACAAAACTGGTGATCAGCAATGTGACCCTTGTAATGGATGACGTTATCACGTCTGCAGCATGTTTAAGAACATGGGAAACAGTTTGACAAGTTAGTGACACACTTGCAACAGTCACCAAGCAAAAACAGCAAAGTGTTGTGAGACTTTTGTTTAGCAAAGATGTAAAACCTATAGTATATAGAGATTCAGCGTTGAATGAAAATTCAGTATAGTGATAAGGTCAAAAATGGACTGAGAAGTTCAAGAATGTGGAGGATTCTCTTCATCCAGGTCCAGCATTTATGACATTCACAGGAGACAACAGTGCATGACATCAAGGAGGTGGTATCAATATTGAACAATTGTGTTGGATTAGCCCATATCACATTATTTGTCCAAGATGAGCACTAAGCAGGGGCGTAACCAGGATTTTGCATGGGGGAGGGGGGGGGGGGGAGAAATGTAGAATAGTCTGAATAGTTTTTTAGTAGAAAGAAAGAAAACAAATGAACATAAAATAAAGGTTCATCTGAACTCCCCTCCCCCATCCACTAGTTACACCCCTGCCAAGCAACGGGAGCAACTAACACCTGAATTGAAAGAGATATGTATCGATGCTTGTCAGAAGCTTCTATATCACTATAAAACTGATGGTGAAGCATTTATGCAGCATATCATCACTTTTGATGAGAAATAAGTGAAATGAACTTTCAGGATAATAATGAGATTCAGTTTGCAGTGCATATTCGAGTGCACCAGTGCAAAAGAATTTTTTTAGTAGCATCTATGCGCTTGTCAAATATTAGCATAAGTGTATTGAAATAGAAGGAGACTCTGTTGAACAGTAGCAATATAATTATTTCAGTGTTTACAATAAACAGTCAAAAAACAAAAAAATTCCAGTTTCTACTGAATGCTCTTGGTATGAAGCCTGTTCAAATGAAAATCATTCAAGTTAGGTAAGTGCTATAAGAAGAAGGGAGGGAACAGGAAATATAAGCAAATAGAAGGAATAGTATTTAATGAACAGTATTGTATATACGTTTCTCAAATGAAGTCAACCATGGCATTTAGGCCCACATCTCCCTGTTCGAGGAGACGGGAATATCCGTCCACAAAAAAAAATGTGGGTTGGATATGAACCAGTCTGTAGGTGCTTCCTGCACCTCCTCATCTGTGTTGAATCATTGTTCCTTGAGGAATTTCTTCAACAGAGTTGTTGTGGATGCAGTAGTCAAGAAGAAATGGAAGGTTCTCAAATGTCATCCTACAACTCGGGTTTGTCCCGTTGTGACTTTTATCTCTTTGGGCTGTCGAAGAAATTCCTTAAGGAGATACAGGAAACATCTTTTTTCAGGTCAGAATTTTCCGATCTACAAACAGTGGGACGCATGCCTAAACGTGAGTACAATAATATTCATTGCAGAAACGTGAGTACAATAATATTCATTAAATACTCTTTCTATTTGCTTGTGTTTCTTGTTTCCTTCCTCGGGTTTCATCTGAACATGCCTTGTACTTAAGATAGCATCTTACCTGAATTCTGGCAATTCCGAGTCATAATGCACAGATACCTCCAGGATAACTTGAAGATCATCAGTAATTACGGTCCCCTTTAACTATAAGAAAGAAAAATAACAAAACACATTTCTATTAAAACTTTCAGGGGGTAGCAGACATTTTTGTGGATTTATGCATGGTTGTGTAGGTCAAAGCTCGAATTTTAGGGGGCTTTAACCCCCACCAGGACTTTGGAATTCACCTTCAAATTACCGTAATGTTCAGTAGCAATGCTGTAGCAACTGATAGGCCACAATAGCAAAAATTTAACAATAGCTAGGCCACAGCAATTGATTGGCTGTACCCCCCCCCCCCACAACACGCACTCACACAGTCGGTAATTTAAAACCCAAATTCTTATACGCTTCAATAAAAGTAATACGCATTTCAGTGGGGGGAAACTTTTAATTTCGTATATTTCCTGCATACATTTTACAATATCTGCAAATAAATTAAAAATATAAATATATAAACATACTCTACGTTTATTGTTAAAGCAATTTGTTTAGCTTTCATCCCAATAGCTGTTGTCGATACCGAGCGCCCACCTTCTCGCAGAGTTAAAACCCAGGTTAACAACTCCTTTTCCAAATTTGGCCAAAACGCAGCTCTGTATCTTTTTGATCACTTACATTTTGGCTGAATAGCGATGTCACAAGCGTCTTTCCTCCAGCGCCGAATACATTTTTCGTCGATTCCTAACTGCTTTGCTGCTGTACGATTCCCCGATCTCTTCGGCCTCTTCACTTGCCATTAGTTTAAAAGCTGCTTGACATTTTGAAATATAAAATGGCGAATTTGAAAAATTATTCCTTGATTTATAACTGACGAATACATATCGTTTTAGAGAAAGGTAATGAGGGAACGGTGCCTTTCCTAAGGTTAATGCCATTAGGGGTGAGGGAATTAAATTTCCAAATAAGAAACGACTCGAATTGCTTTCCCTCATTACCTTTCCCATATTCCTCTCCAATTTCAGCTATTCCCTAATTTGTCGTAGGCTCTCTGGGCCCTTTTCTTTTTCTTTACCTTTTCTCAGTTATTTCTTCTTTTTAATGTTCTTTCATATTTTTCTACTTCTGTGTTCATTTTGTGTCCGTCCCTGTACTCTCTTTTTTTCGTAGACTTTCTGTACTCTATTATTTTAGTGACCTTTTTTATGTGGTACTATTTTACAGGGTGACTAGCGACTGGGAATTGTCAAAAAATTTTTGTAACTGGGAACAGTCAGGGAATCATAAAATCTCAAAAATTTGAACAATGTCAATAACATTCTATCAGGATAGCCCTTTTTTTGGTTTTGATTATCAGGAGAAATCAAGGAAAATTCCGGGAATTTAACAAAATTGTTTTACTAGACACCCTATCATTCCTAACCTTTTTTATAATTTTAATTTTGTATGTGTTATCCTATTGCATTTTTCTCGCGGCCCTCTTATTACCTCCTATTTGTCCTTTCTGTCCTATCCCAACACATCTTCGAATTCATCTCCTGTCCTCCCATTTGTTCTGTTCTAGTTTTTCAGCCAATACCATCTTACTGTTCCCTATGCTAACTATATATAAAGTAGTCCTTCAGTACTCCTTTCATAACTTCAGGATAATTCTCTAATATTCTAATTGCCTTAAGAGAATTATCCTTTTTGTTTTGATAAAGGATAGTCTCTATCCGAAACGTCAGTTTTTTATTTTATTTTTATTTTTGATTTTATTTATTATTTACTAATTATTTTGTCAATTAATATTTATTTTCTTATTTTTATTTAATAACTATTATTTATTGTATTCCAGGATTTTTGTGTCTCGTCCTTCTCTCATATACATATCCGTTCAATATTAATTCAACTAAGAATAGAAACCATGAATACTAAACAGATATCTGTTTGAAATTTTGCGAAGCTTACCAAATTAAGTGTGTTTTTCTAAATTTCACACTCAAGCGATTGTTCAAGTAGCGCTGTTAGCGAAGTAAAGTTCAATTAGCTGTAGTGCTATTGGGTTCAGGACATTTACCCCATGGTAATTTACCCCTGCGGACACTTACCCCAATGATATTTGCCACAGTGACTGAAAAGTGGACACTCACCTCACAATATTTATCGCCAGATCACAGCCACTCATTTAATATTCTAGTTTTAAATTTGTACTGAAAATAGGTATCGGAAATTTTCTTAAGTAATATAAATGGCGAATGTTAAGAAACCACAACAAAACAACTTTTGACAAATTAAACTTAAACTTTTATTAAGTAAAAAATTAAAAATAATAATACTAGTCTATGTGCAATCCATTAAAAGAATGGCAAGCATTGGCTACAATCTACCCAAATGTGTACAAAATTGCTATGCAGTATATGTGTGTTTTGGCTACCTCTGTGCCTTCAGTGATTGTTTTCTCGAGCAGGAAGAATTTTAAGCCCAACTAGAAACAGATTAAGTCCAAGAAAATTGAACATGTTGTTTTTGCAAAATATTGATGACAGTTTATGGAATTAAAGAATTGGAGAAGGCAGAATGTGGTTGTCTCTTCTAGGCTATTGGAAAAAAAGTATTTAAAATTAAAATATAAAATAATGAACTGTTTTTTAAATAAAAGTATCGATATATATATATATATCGGTACTTTGAGAGTATCGGGTATTTGATACTTAGTACTAAAAAAGTATCGAGTACTTTGCAGTATCGATACTATATCAGTTAGGAAAAACACTAATACTAGAGTATAAAAAAAAAACTCGAAAATAATAACACATATTTGGAATTCAATTCAGTCTAATTGCATGACCTAGCCCATTTAAAAATTCTGGCAACGTCTTCCTCTTCTGCACATAATCTCGGCACAGGGTCTTAAGCCGTTCCAGATCACAGCCACTCATTTAATATTCTAGTTTTAAGTTGGTACTGAAAATAGGTATCATAAACATTCTACTATTGTGTACTAGTTTTGTGAAACATCGATTCATCGCCACAATTATATTGATTGGTCAAAAATATTCATCAGTCCCCACAATTCTGTTGATTGGTCAGTGTAAATTCAGATAGGACTGCAAACACTATATAAAGTCTAAACAGATGAACTGGAGTCAGTTCATAATATAAAACCAATACATTTCATTACAAGCCTTATAATTCATCACCTACAATCTAGTCCAGTCAAGATCAGTCTGCAATCTGTCCAACGAAGGTAAGATACCTACATTATTTTCTGTCTTTTTAATATTTTTTATTTTATTGTATTTTTGTCGTTTGTTATTTTTGTGAAAACATACTTGCTTCCCTTCAGGTGTACCATGGAGATCATCAAGAACACTAAAGGAGGAGTCAAACTCTGTGTCAGCGGATATATGTATACGAAGAAATGTTCTTCAAAAGCAAAAATACGTTGGGAGTGTAGTCAGAGATGGGGACCGGACTGCAGTGGTAAAGCATATACAGATTTGGAAATTACATGTTTGCTTAAAGTGACAGAACATTCTCATGACCCTAACCCACACAAGATAGAGGCAGCTAAGGTAAAGAACACCATAAAAACAGCTGTTTCAACCAGCAGGTCGAGGCCTCAGGAGATAATTGCAGATGCTATATGTGAGCAGCCAGTTGAAGTGCGTTGAGCCATTGGACAAATGGATAGTCTAAAGTGCAATATTCGAAGGGTGCAACAGGGGGCAATGCCGAAGGATCCACCATCACTGCGGGACCTTGAACACATTAGCGGTAGAGTGGAAGACAATGGGTGCACCGGATTAAAAAACCTTTTTTAATATATGATAACGGGCCTGAATCTGCAAATAGAATCATAGCATTCGCAACGGACCAAGGACTGGAACATGTGGGACACTCCCCCATGTGGTACATGGATGGAACTTTTGTATCAGGGCCAAACTTATTTCAACAAATGTATGTCATCCGGGCACCACTTGGACAGTCAGCAGTAACGTGTTTATATGCATTTCTTTCTGAAAAGAGTCAACACATATATGAAGAGCTGCTGACTGCAGTACTAAACCACTGCCAGGAGTTGGGATTCAGTCTGGACCCAACAACCATCATGACTGACTTTGAACGTGCTGCGTTCAACGCTGTATCATCGACGCTTGGACCACAGTTTTTTGGGGGGTTTTTTCGGTTTTTTTCTTTCTTTCTTTCTTTATCTTTTGTTTTACACTTAGGTTGAATGCTATGCCTGCTTTTACCATCTCACCCAGACCACATGGCGAAAACTTCAGGATCTAGGTTTGCAACAGATCTATACGGATGACGAGAGTTAGGCACTTTTGCGGTATGTTAGATGGGTTGGCTTTTTTGCCAATACATGACGTTTCTAATAGTATGGATCATCTGCGGCAAAATATGCCCAACGTTGGAGGCCTCCAAGAGCTGCTGGATTATTTCTGCAGTACTTACGTGGAGGCTTATCGCCAAGTCCAGCCTCCAGCTCGCCTCGACGGCACTATTACGCCGCTGCATATCAGAACGATTCCAGCTTTGTTTCTGCCGTGGCTGTGGAATGTTCACCAAGCCACACTCGACGGCGGGGACCGCACTAATAATTTGTGTGAGAGCTGGAATCGTTCTTTCAACCATTTGGTGGGGCATGCCCATCCGATCATTTGGAAGGCATTTGAAAACATCCGAAAAGACCAAAGTTTAGTAGAGGCTGCTCTTCTTAAGGAAGCCTGTGGACAGCCTCCACAGAAAAGAATAAAACATTCCACGAGGGACCAACAGGAACGGCTTAAGATCCTGTGCCGAGATTATGTGCAGAAGAGGAAGACGTTGCCAGAATTTATAAATGGGCTAGGTCATGCAATTAGACTGAGTTGAATTCCAAATATTTGTGTTATTATTTTTGAGTTTTTTTTTATACTCTAGTATTATTATTTTTAATTTTTTACTTAATAAAAGTTTAAGTTTAATTTGTCAAAAGTTGTTTTGTTGTGGTTTCCTAACATTCGCCATTTATATTACTTAAGAAAATTTCCGATACCTATTTTCAGTACAAATTTAAAACAAGAATATTAAATGAGTGGCTGTGATCTGGCGATAAATATTGTGGGGTGAGTGTCCACATTTCAGTTAAGGCTCTGGGGGGTAATGTCACTGGGGCAAATATCACTGGGATAAGTGTCCGGTGGGGTAAATGTCCTACACCCAGCGCTATTATAGGCGACGATTTCGAGAACATTTTGCAGAAAACACACTGCAGAAAGCATGCTGTAATATTATAAACTATTTCTACTTCCCCTAAAATTGAAGTCTGCGCTAAAATATCTCACAATGCAGTCGTAGAATTCGAGACCGGTATCACTTTTTAGATGTGCCCTGAAGAGAAACGATATGAAGTAGGCCTAAAATCGTGGGTAGAATAACCTTTTTTTTTTGTTCTTTCTGCCAGTGTTTTATTACTAATTATTATAAAATATTTAACCAGGCAAATTGTCACGAAGCCAATATAAATATTTTAGATTTAGCGATTCAATTATTTCAAGAAATAAATTCCAAAATTGTGTGTGAATAAAATAAGGTGATAATGTGTATTGATATATGAATTTTATTTAACAAATTTATTTCATCTACACTATACATTTTATGCAGCTTTTGGCGACTGTATTTTTTATTTTTCAAAATGCAACTTACAGAATTAGAAATGTAATTTGCAAAAAAATAAAAAATGTATATTACAACATTAAAATTCAAATTGTAAAAAAAACTTTTTGCGCAATTTTTAAATGGATGGATCATAATACTGTTCCTATTAACTAAACAGGTGGTGGCCTTACAGTATAACAGAGGAACATCAGGAGTTCCAACTAGTTTTGCCATTTATTCCCGGCTTTCTCAAGGATATACAGCAAGAGGCATGCAAGCCTTTATATATACAGAACAGTGGTACAAGTTAAGCAATAAGCTTAAATACATACAAGAACCAATAGGATATAAAGCAAGAGGGCCAATGAGTTCAAAAATGATGTAATGGCCAGTAGAATAAAATAGAATAAATAAAAAAATTTTTTTGAAAGATACAAAAAGAAGTTGTACAGAGATGGTACGTTTAACGCAGACCGAAAAGAGAACATATGCGGTTGTCCGAAGACAAGAGGATTTACATAAAAACAAAATAAAATAAAGGGGTAAGAAACTTACAAAATGCAGAAGAAACATAAAATAAAGAAAATGAGAGAAAATCACAGTAGATCAGATAAAGAACTAAGTATTGCATACACATTAAAGTCCATCTGGCAATTGAGAAGCAAGTGTGGGATGGAATATTTGGCCTTGAATATTTCGATTGCTTCGAGGGTAGCAATTTTTTCTGGTTTATTACTGATATGTAAGACAGACATAACTTTTTCTTTTGTCTTCAAAGTGTGTCCGGAATCTGCGAGATGGTTTGCATAGTGGTCCCGTTTCTTATACGAGTCAAGGTGTTCTTTGAATCGCATTGCAAGATTGCGGGTCGATAATCCCACATAAAACATATCACAAAACGCACAATTCAGGCGATAAACTCCGGACTGGGAATATTTGTCGGAGGTGACGGATGTGGGCGGGTTCAGGGTGCGAGCAGCTGGGGTTGGAGTACGAAATGATATTCGGAGGCCAAGGGACAATAAGAAATCGGAAAGCTGGGAGAAATTAGGTCCCAGATATAGTAAGGACGTCCATTTTTTAGTATGGAGCGAAACAAGAGGTGGGGGGGGGGGAGAGAAGGGCCCATCTGCGGCGGTGAAGAATGCGGGAGAACGTGGAGGTCGAATATCCTTTGGAGTGGGCGAGGTGTCGGATTATGCGGAGTTCTGAAGATCTGGATAGGGGGCAGAGGGGGAGCTTCAGAGCACGGTCAATTAGGAATCTCAGTGAGGCTTGTTTGTGGGTGGGGGGGGGGGAGGAGGAATGGTGTAT
>JAHWFO010039935.1:1017999-1059101 GCA_023313115.1 Rhysida immarginata
CTCCACCAAGAGGAGGCAATTTTCTTTCATACTTTGGATGACCCTTGCGGGTACATCAGGCTTCTTTTCTAGCTCAGTGTATTTCCCTTGGAATATGATTATGAAGGGTGAGATTATGGAAGCTATGCTTCAAGTTCCACTTGAATACCGATACACTACACTGTTCGATTGTCGATTGTCCAGCATATAATCAATGAGACCACTGCAATAAGTGCGCAGGTGACCACCAGTCTAGAGATTGCACTAATATTAAGGGCAAAGATCCCCCCAAGTGTATCAGATGTGAGGGCCAGCACACATCTAGTTATACAAAATGTTCAAAATACCCCCAGGCCAGGAAATTCAAAAGCACCAAGGCAGTGGATGGCAAAATATTTGCTTCAGTCACCTCCACTTCTGTTAGTAAGGGAATCATAGATCCTAATGAATTGACCAGAGTTTACAGATATGTGGGGAATCTGATGAACCTTCTCATGGAAAAGGCAAGGATTTGCCTCAGCTTGTCTCAGCCAAAACAGATATTAACCATGGATAGACGCCCCTGTAAAGTAATTAAGCAAGGAAAGCTTCATTGCACTATTTGGAACGCGAGAGGGCTCTCTCGCAATCGCATCGAGTTTTATAACTTTCTTACATGTTGGAATATTGACATTGCCTTTGTGTGTGAGACTCATCTCAAGCCGAGTCGGACCTTTGACCTGCCTAGTTATTCTGTCTGCCGCAAGGATAGGCCCATTATAAATGCAGCCAGTCCGGCATCTGGTGGGGCAGCACTCATAGTAAAACAAGGCATCGACCATCGTGAGACTACCACAACCAACTTCGTGGGAATGGAAGCCGTGTCAGTCATTATAAATGACGTGGACGTAGGGGAAGTTAAATTTATCTCCTTGTACAACTCGCCCAGGCACAAGCTCAATCCCTGCGAGCTCGATGATTTACTAAACAGTCCCATTCCAGTCATTATGGCGGGTGACTTGAATGCCAAACACCCATATTGGAATTCTAAACGTATGAATCATAACTGTTCCATTCTCTATGGCTACTTGTTAAACCAAACTGATACCTTAGTCATTGGTCCTCTTGACGACACCTACTATTGCGATCACTCGCCCGTTAGTGATGTACTTGACATTGCTGTCCTCAAGGGGTTTTTCAAACCATATAATATCTTTACTGTGAACGACTTATCCTCCGATCATCGCCCAGTCGCTCTAAACTTTGAGGGCTTAAACCTTGACCTGAGGGTCAGTCTCAGACGGAAGCAGGATTAGAAGCTTTTTAGAGATTTGCTTAAAGAGTATAACATCCCATATAATGATCTTGCCAACAATGTTGACATTGATAGTAATATTAGTGAAATCACTCAATCGATTAAATAAGCCAGTGATGCTAGTGCTACTGACATTGACCGGAAGAGACCCGACCATCTTGATCTCCCCCTATCCATCAGGCAACTCATACGTGATAAGAACTCGTTCAGAAGATTGTGGCAAGGGTACTAGGTGTCTGCAGTTCAAGACTAAGTACAACAGGTTAACACGCAAGGTCAGCGAACAGATCAAGGAACTACGAATCCAAAGATGGTGCAGCAAAATCAATAGTCTGTCAGTCCAGGACAACTCCGTCTGGTTTCACATCGTGTAAAAAAGTCTCCCCATGTCATTGACAACGCCGAGGTATCGAATATCATTAAGCAAGTTAAGAGTACAAGGCTCCTGGACTAGACGCCATCACTAACGGTGCTCTTAAGAATTTGCCTCCAAAGGTAATCTGCGCTATCACAAAGATTTTAAACGACTGCTGAAACCACGGCTACTTCCCAGATTCCTGGAAAAACTCAGTCATCCTCAGTCATCCTACTTCCCAGATTCCTGTAGTTGACCAAAGCCTGGCCTCAACCCCGCTCTTCCTGTCAGCTACAGGCCCATTAGCTTATTGCCTACACTTTCTAAGGTCTTCAAATGCACAATTCTGAAGAGGTTCAATGATTTTTGTGAATCAAATAATCTAATTCGCAAGGGGCAATTTAGCTTTCGTTCGAATCACTCCTGCCAGCTCCAGGTATGGAGGCTGGTTGAAGACTTGAACAGTTCTCTCAACTACTCGTTGTACGGTGGAATCGTTTTTCTCGATGTCCATAAAGCCTTTGACCAGGTTTGGCACGACGGCCTCATCTTTAAAATGATAAATTGTGGTTTCTCTGATGAACTGATTGTTTTGGTACGCTCCTTTTTGTCGCATAGATCCTACCGTGTCAGCGTTGGAAACACCTTGTCTAATCCCTGTGATGTCAACGCGGGTGTTCCCCAGGGTTCAGTCCTAGGGCCGGTGCTGTTCAATTTCTTCCTTCACGATCTACCGGAATTCGCAAAATGCAAACTGTACCTATTCGCTGATGATGCGGCCATCGCAACAAGTGCAAGGAATCCCGCGCACGTCATTAGTCGCTTACAAAAGGCTTTGCTGCAGTGCGAAAAATGGTTCAGCAAATGGAGGTTAAAGCTCAACGTTGACAAATGTAAAGCTATGTACATTACACGTAAACGCAAGAATCCTCCAGGGACCCTGGCCTTATATGACAAAAAACTGGACTGGGTGAAGAACTACAAGTACCTTGGTGTAAAGATTGGCTCTAAGCTAAACTGGAATGGCCATGTTCAATATGCCCTCAACCGGGCTAAAAAGGCAAAGTTCAGCCTGATTGCGCTCTTGAGGAGAAACAGTGCCCTTGGATTGGACAATAAACTCTTGCTGAACAAGGTGGTAATCCGCACCATCTTGCTCCATGGAATGCCTGGCTGGGCGTCTATCTGCAAATCAAGGTGAAGGGAAATACAGACCTTCCAAAATGTAACCCTCAGTACCATTGTTCAGCTCAATAGGAGTGTTGCCAACAACTCTTCCATTTATGAAGACCTCAATATGGATCACATTGGTAGCTACGTCCAATGCTCCTTAAGAAATTGCTTCTTAAAATTGAGACCCACTATAATCCCTTGGTAGCCAGTATACTGGACCACCCTCTAGCCCTTAAGGGTCCCATAAGGATACGAAGACCCCTTCTTGTACTGGAAGTTAATTTCGATGATATCAATAAGGTTGTCTTCCCCGACTTCTGGATATCTTAGCCGCAGATGCTCAGGGCTATCTCTACGTCAATCAACAATCTTATTCCTCATCCTACCAGTTAGGACTCTATTCTCAGGTTGACTCTCGAGAGACATCAGGATTCTCTTCTAACTCAGTGTAATTCCCTTGGTTACGTTATGGGCGAGTATGCTAGGGAAGCTCTGCTCCCGGACCGCTCGTGTCTTTTCACTACACTGTTCGATTGTCGATTGTCCAGCATATAATCTATGGAAGCAGTACCGCTTGGGTTGGTTAGGCATTTTGACTACCTCAGTGTATTTCATTTGGAATTTATTCTGGTTCGATGAGCTTTGTGAAAGCGCTGCTTTCGTCCCATCTGAAAAAATATACACTTTACTGTTCGATTGTCGATTGTCCAGCATATACAATGTGTTCTTTAGGTAACTTTTTCCTATTTTGTTTCTAAAATGGAAGTGTATTTTTTGGATGTTCCTGTTTTATTTTGTTTAATAACTTATACATTTACTTTTTCAAGTTTATTCATCGTGGAAATCATAACTAACAATAAAGGGACAGAGACAATCTGTTTCCAAGGATGTATGTACACCAAGCAGGTTACAAGATCAAATAACATCCGGTGGAGATGTGTTAAAAGAACTTCTTTTTGTAAAGGCACCCTGACTACTAGCCTTGAGTTGACTGATCCTGTTCCAAGAAATGGTCACAACCACTCCGCTGATCATGCTGCTATCTCAGCTACTAAATGCATCAGCAACATGAAAAGAAAAGCAGCATCCACGGAAGGTAAACCTAGCCAGATTTACTGCAACAACGTGGTTGATTTATCTGCTGAAGCAAAAGCTTTACTACACTTGAGGACATCATAAAGAGAACTCTACGCAACCAGAGATCCAAATTATATCCACCAGAACCAGCAACACTTGCAGATTTGACAATCAATGGGGAATCGACGACCACTGCAGCGCCTGAGCCAAAAACAATCCTGTTCTTTGACAATGGCCCAGACACAGATAGCTGCATTATTGCCTTTGGCTTTGATGAGTCCCTAGGGTTACTTGCTTCAGCTGGTACCTGGCTTATGGATGGTAACTATGCAATGGCTCCACCAGGATTTTTACAGCTCTACGTAATAAGGGTCCCAATTGGCAATACTGCAGTTACTACTGTTTTTGCCTGTCTGCAGAATAAATCCCAAGACACCTGTGAAACCCTGCTGCGAGCAGTTCTGGATCGCTGCCAACAAATGGAGCTTTACCCAGACCCAACAACAATAATTATAGACTTCGAGCAGGCAGTCATCTAAGCCATCAATTGTATTTTTGGCCCAGAAACACATACGCAAGTTTGTTTTTACCATCTGACACAGAGTACCCGGAGAAAGGTGCAGGAATTAGGTCTTGCCAATCACTATAAAGATAGCGATGATTTTAGACAATTCTGTGGTGAGATGGACCCGTTTGCGTCCCAGCTGGAATGCAAATACTTAAGAATAAATGTGATCGAAAGGCATTACTACTCTTAGATTATTTTGACCAAACGTATGTAACTGGCACATATGTCCGAAGAGGAAGACAGGCATCCTAGGCAAGCATTCCAGCACTAAACTTGCGGCACATTCCACCAAGATTCCCACCAGATCTGTGGAATATAAATCAAGCCATCATGAATGACTGTCCAAAAACTAACAACCTGTGTGTAAGCTGGAATAATAAGTTTTTCTACCTGGTTGGATACCAACATCCATCGACCTGGAAATTAATTAAAACTATTCAGAAAGAAGAGGCTGCTGTGAGTGCAGTGATTGCCAGAGACGCTGTTGGAAATCCGCCCAGAAAGAGAGTAAAGAAGGAATATGCTGATCTACAACGAAGAATGAAAAACTTATGCATAGATTATACTGAGGGAAGGAAAAGCCTCCTGCAATTATTATGTGGACTTGGACGCAACATAAGATTGTAACATTAAAAATTGCATTAAAAATTTGTTTAAATATAATTGCTAGTGTTTAAATTAATTGTGTTCAAAAAATTAAACTGTAATCGTCATTTGATAGATTGATTCATATATAATATACTCTGAGTAGTTGCATTTATTATCATGAGTGAATAATAACTTTTTTATTCCAGCTGTGCCATTTTTTCCTATTTTACCACTTGTGACATTTTTTCCGTTGACATTTTTTCCGGTGCCATTTTTACCGTGTCATTTTTTCCAATAGCATTTTTACCTGTGCCATTTTTACCTACATCCCTGACAAAGGTTTTCAAGTCACTACAATACAATTTTCATACAACATCATAGTTTGTAATAGCGTTGAACATGTCGAATTTTGTGCTTGGATACTACGATTTGCGTGGCATCCATAAATTGTCAGACAGTTGGAAAAAATGTATAGCCAGCGATGGGCATTATTCGAATAAAATATTTATCATTTTTATACAATAAATGTATATTTTCTATACAAAAATTACGGTTTCATATTTACATACCTGGTAGACGAGTGCAAGTTTATCTCTCCTTGCTTGCAGGTAATATTATCTACGCCTGCAAGTGTTGTAGTAGGAGCATTCAAATTAGAGGTCTTGCCATGAACTGCTTTGTGCAATTTCATGCGCTTGACAGAAAAGAAATAAAGACCACAAATTTGGCAAACACGTTTGTGTGACTTTTCCTGTACACTTTGATAATATGCATCATATGTTACAAACAAATTTGGAAATCCGTCACTGAAATGAACGGGATTTGCCTGTGGAAGTGCTGTAAGTAAACTGGTTTGTTCGTTATTCCAAATAATTGTTAGATGTCTGCTTTTCCCCACGGTTTATCAGTTAATGACTTGACTTATTTTGACTTATTTCCATCAACTCCTAGGTGGAGCATAGGGCCTCAACGAATGATCTCCAGCCCGATCTATCCAATGCCTCTCTCTTCGCTTCTCTCCATACTATTCCCACTCTCTCAAGTTCTTTCTCCACCGTTCGTCTCCATGTAACTCTGGGTCTTCCTCTCCTTCTCGCCCCTTGTGGATTCCATTCCATTGCCTCTGCTGCAATGCCCCCTTGCCTTATGGCATGACCTATCCATCTCCACTTTCTTCTTTTCATCTGGATATTCATTGGCTGTTGTTCCGTTCTGCTCCATATCTCTTCGTTTCTTATTCTGTCTTGCCACTTCACTCTTAAAATTCTTCTCAAGCATCTATTGGTAAAAATTTGTATTTTCTTCCTGTCGCTTTCAGTCATTCTCCAAGTTTCACAGCCGTATAACAAAATTGATTTAACATTGGAGTTATAAATTTTTAGCTTTGTTTTTATTAGCAATGCTGTAGATCTCCATACTGGATTGAGTTGGACAAAAACTCCTTTAGCTTTTCTTATGCGGTTTTCGATATCTTGTGTTGTACCCCCATTTGTTGTCATCACGCTACCTAGATATGTAAATTCTTCCACTCTTTCTATTTCTCTACTATCTAGCATTACCTTGTTTTGATTTCGGTAATTAATTCTCATCTCTTTTGTTTTTGAGGTATTTATCTTTAATCCAACTTTCCTTGCCTCAACTTTTAAATCCTTTAATTTTATTTCTATGTCTTTAAAACTCTGAGCTAGTAGACATAGATCATCTGCAAAATCAAGTTCTTCCAATCTTGAGTTAATTTTCCACTGGATACCTCTTCCTCTATTTATCGTCTTTTTCAACGCACTGTCCAATACCATCAAGAAAAGTATTGGTGACAGCAAGCACCCTTGTTTCACCCCATTCTTGATTTCTATGGGCTCTGATAGTTTTCCCTGGTGTTCAACCTGGCAGGTATATCCTTCATACATGGCTCGAATTAATTTTATGATTTTATATGGAATATTATATTCTTTCATGGCATTCCAAATTGCCTCTCTCTTTACAGAGTCGAATGCCTTCTCAAAATCTATAAAGAGTAGGTATAGAGTTTCTTGGTATTCTGTAAATTGTTCAATGATAATCCTTAGTGTGCTGATCTGGTCAATAGTTGACCTATTTTTACGAAAACCAGCTTGTTCACGTCTAAGTTTTCTGTCGACATGGTTACTTATTCTACTCAGGATTATTCTAGATAGGATTTTACTGCAAGTCGAAAGTAGTGTTATCCCTCTCCAATTATTACAGTTGGCATGATCTCCTTTTTTGGGAAGTTTTATTAGAACTCCTTTCTTCCAATCTTCAGGGAGAGTTGCTGAATTCCATATCTTCTCTAACAGAGGATATATTATGTCGGCTGTCAGAAGTGGGTCACACTTGTAGACCTCTACTGGAAGGTTATCCCATCCTGGTGCTTTTCCATTTTTTGCTTTTTTAATTGCCTGTACAATTTCCAGCTTTGTAGGTGGAGTTGTTAATATTTCCATTTCTTGTACGTATTCCTCATTTTCTTCTTCTATCTCTACATATTGTTGTCTTTCCTGATCTCTCTCATCTTCATTTTCTTCCACCATTACATTTAGTACTTCCTGGAAATGTTGCTGCCACCTCTCCAGTTGGCTGTTTTCCAGTGTAAGTAGTTTACCCTCTTTATCTTTCACAGGTTTGGTTTGTATTCTATACTTTCCAGATAGCTTCTTTGTTATATTATATAGCTCTTTTATATTTCCACTATTATTCGCTTCTTGTGCCTCTTCTGCTAGTTTTTCTATATATCTTCTCTTATCCTGTCTCAATCTTTTTTTTGTAAGTTTGTTTATCTCTTCATATACCCTTTTGGCTTCCAACTTCTGCCCTCTTGTTTTACAGGCATTTACTTTCCCCTTTTGTCTTCTCCTTCTTTCGATCATGCCCCACGAGCTATCCGATATCCATTCCTTTCTTTTTCTTTCTTTATAACCTAGCGTCTCCTCACATATTTCCTGGTATATTTCTTTGATTTGATTCCATTCTGCATTCACAGTCTTTAATTCTTGCTGCTGTTGTTCTTCATTTCTTAGAGCGTTGAATCTGTTTCTCAGCTCCAATGTGAAGTCTCTTCGTTTCTCCTCGTTTTTCAACTTAATAACGTCATATCTCTTCTTTTTATTATTCTCCCTCTTCTGTATTGCCATAATCTTAAGTTTCAAAACTGCTACAATAAGATGGTGGTCACTTCCTACATCTGCTCCTCTTTTGTTTCTCACGTCGAAAAGTGATCTTCTCCATTTCTTACTAATAGCCACATGATCTATCTGATTCTCCGTATTTTGATCCGGTGAAACCCATGTTACTTTATGGCAGTTCTTGTGTGGAAATATGGAACCTCCAATCACCAATTCAGATTCTTCGCATGCATCAATGAAGCGTTCTCCATTATTATTAATGGTTCCAACTCCATGTCTTCCCATCACGTGTTCCCTTCCCCGATTGTCGCTGCCAATTTTGGCATTGAAGTCTCCCATAAGTATTTTTATGTCTCCTTTTTGCACACCTTGTATGACTTCCATGAGCTGTTCATAAAAACAGTCCTTTTCCTCTTCTTGCGCTACTTCAGTTGGAGCATAACATTGTATTATAGTCACCGGTCTTACTCTTGATTTGAATCTTGCCAAGATGATTCGGTCAGATATAGGGTTCCAGGCCATCAGTCCTTTCTTTGCAGTCTTTGTTATCATTATTCCCACTCCACTGGTGTGTGGATCATTTTCTTTTCTTCCAGAATATATCAGTAATCCCCCTCCCTCTAATCTTGTCTCTCCAAAACCATTCCATCGTGTCTCACTGACCCCCAAAACTCCCAGATTATATCTTTCCATTTCCCTCTCAATCTGTCTCAGTCGTCCCGTCTCCCACATAGTTCTCACATTCCAGGCACCTATTCGGGTCCGTTTTTTCAATGCAAAGGTCGAGTCCGTATAATCCGTCTGGTAAATCATTCGTTTGTTGGTTTCTGTAATCTGCAAGTTTCGGTGGTACAGGTGATTGGCCTATAGCCACCTAGCATCGTTTTGGGTTGATCGTCTTTCACCAAGGGGATGCAGTCCTGATACACCTCCACTCTTCACCCGGCCCAGTGGGTTAGAAGTGGGGTATCATGATGAGTCTTTGTCCTGAGTTGCTTCCTTGATGCGAGTTGGGCTCCTCCATCTCTGCAGCTCACTCAAGCTCCACCACCGTCAGAGAAGGTATCTCTGATCTCGACAAGGTGCTCATCAAGGTGGAGTTATCAGTTAATACTTCTTAAGAATATTGTTTAGCGTTGGGTTAAGAGTTAAGATTTTTGTTTCTCATTTTATGCCTTTATTCGTGTACGTTTATGTTTATCCCAAAGTGGGTACAGTTATACAGGGTGTTTTTGAATTGAGTACAGATTTTTTGGGAGATGATAGAAGAGGTCCTTAGAAGTATTTTTTGTCATATGAACATGGGGTCCCCGCAGCTCCGTTTACTTACAATACTGCATTGAACAATCAAATGACACCGGGACACAGTGTGCGTTGGTAGGCCTAGATTATTTTATTTTTAACAATTAACACAAGCAATCTACTGTATGACTTTTACAGTAACTGTTCGAAATGACCACCATTTGCTTCATAGCGCAATTCGCAACGCCTTATGATGGATTGATGTACGCGTGGAAACAGTTGATTTGCACGGTCGCTGATGTCACTTGCTGCCGCGACAACACGAGCCGCCAATTCTTCTTCGGTATCTACGGGTTCGGAGTACACCATTGATTTTATGCTTCCCCATAAAAAAAATCCATCGGTGTGCGATCTGACGATCTCGGTGGCCAAGCAACTGGTCCGCCACGACCAATCCAACGACCAGGATATGTCTCATTTAGATAATCTCTAACTGCTCTTGTGTAATGCGAAGGTGCGCCGTACTGTTGAAACCACATCAAATGTCTGGTCATTAGTGGAACATCTTCAAGAAGACCAGGGAGCTCCTCCTTCAGGAAACCAAGGTATGTTTGCCCGTTAAGACGGCATGGTAGGAGATATGGCCTAATCAGGACATTGTGAATCATGCCAACCCAAATATTCAACGAAAAACGATGCTGACAACTGTTAACATGTGTTGCACATGGGTTGACATGAGACCACAGATGACTATTGTAGCTATTGAACATTCCCTCTCGCGTAAACGTTGCCTCATCTGTCCACAAAACCATGGAAGGAAAGTCTGGAATCCTATTCTGTTGCTGCATAAACCATTCCGCGAAAGCACGCCGGGGACCATGAACATTGGGACATAATTCCTGCACCTTTCGAAGCTTGAACGGATGTTGCAGGTTGTCATGTAAAATGCTCCATACAGTGGTATGACTAGTATTTAAAGCAGCTCCGACCGCACGAGTACTTGTCGATGGATTTCGGTTAAACCTTTCCAAAACTTCATCCTCTAATTCAGTGGAGCGTAACCACCGACGACGTCCACGCTGATGATTATCATGAGCGAATGCGCCTGTTTCTCTTAGACGACGATCTACTGCACCAAATGTTCGTGCATTGGGAAGAATTCTGTTGGGATAACGTTCAGCATACAAACGCCTTGCACCATCCATGGTACCAGCAGCACCGAGACACAGATGCATGTCTGCATAATCATTCCATGTAAAACGATTCATACTGTTTGTTTAACTTTACACATGTAAAAAGTACATCAAGTGAACTTTTTAAAACAAATCTTTACCTACTGCTTTCCCAGAATGCGATTAGTTCATTTACATATGGACTAATCGTATTTTCCAAAGGGGTTGGATACCATGGAATCTCCTTGACGAAGTTTGTCCTAAGACTTTTCAACAAACAAGCACGTGCACCTTGAAATTTCTTTGCAAACAATTACTTTAAAAGTTATTACAGTAGATTGCTTGTGTTAATTGTTAAAAATAATATAATCTAGGCCTACCAACGCACACTGCGTCCCGGTGTCATTTGATTGTTGAATGCAGTATTGTAAGTAAACGGAGCTGCGGGGACCCCATGTTCATATGACAAAAAATACTTCTAAGGACCTCTTCTATCATCTCCCAAAATATCTGTACTCAATTCAAAAACACCCTGTATAAATATGTCATTAAATTCATCCATATTTACATATGTAATCACTTGCCTATTGGTTTGTTAACATGGCTTATTATTGATTAAAAAATTTGTTATTTAAGGGCATTAATTAATCAGTTCATTTATTAATTATGTGTTTATAACATTCACTTATATAAGGGATGTTCAAATGAAAGTGCGAGAGGGAGATTTTTGAAGGGAAAGAAACTACAGGGTGATTCAGTCAATTTCTGACCATTTCAGTACTACGATGTATTGACCCATTAATGTTTACAAACTTAGCATTTCAGTATATTTTAGGCAGTTCGGAGTTTTTATTCCCGTGGAAAAGTCTTATGATATGCTCAATGTGGCCACCACGAACGTTTTGAACTGCTCGCAGCCAAATGGTGAAGTTGTTTATAACTCTATCCAGGATTTCTGCATCCACAAGGGTGCAGCAGTCAACGATGCTTTGTCGCAGCTGGTCCGGGGTTCTTGGTGCTGTAGTGAACACACTGTCTTTAAGGAACCCCCAGAGATAAAAATCACATGGGTTTATGTTAGGACTCGCAGGCGAACAGATTTTTTGGTAGGGGAATCGACCAACCTTGTGCGAACATTTTCGACAACTTCGGCCGTTCGAACACGAGCTTCGCTCCCGCCTTTTTTCTTGCCTTTAACACATCCAATGGCACGAAATTGCTTGACAAAATGCATGATTGCTTGCCTGCCTGGTGCGTCTCGACACTTATACTCCTTCCGGAACTTTCTTTGCAAGGTTACAGGTGATTTTTTCTCGAAATACCATTCGACAACCTTGCATTTCTGCTCTGTTGATAAAGCGGGCGCCATTTTTCAACAATACGATTTTCATACAGCGCCTTTGCAACAATACAAACTCCAACTATTTAGAAATTCGATATGGCGTTCATATTCTTTCAATTGTTTATCCCTAATGCACGTCATTCGAGTGAAATGGTCAGAAAATGACTGAATCACCCTGTACGACATTAATGCTCTCCAACTTTTTATTGAAAATAATAGGCCCCTATTGGTCTCAGGCCAGAGGCAAGCCTATGACACTCTTTTAAGTCTCATTCAGGATGGAAATGGTGGTGACTTTTGGGCTGTAGTGCGCGAGCACATGAGTATGCAGACACGAGGCAAACGGGTGATTGTTGACGTATCGTCTGCTTGTTCTGATAAGCACTGCTGTGGGAAGTTACGTTAGGCTTATGCTCGTATTTTTTTGTGTTATAATGGACCCTCCTATTAAATTTCCGTGAAAAACTGACCAACGAGCGGTGATAATGTTTCTGACAGCTGAGGACATTCCACCAGTTGACATTCATGCTCGGATGTTGAATGTTTATAGAGAAGCATGTGTCTCGAAAGCAACCATAGTGCGTTGGGCCAAAATGTTCCATGATGGTCATGTGGAAACGGCTGATAAACCATGTCCGGGCCAAGCAAACACAGTGATCACCAATCAATTGAAGAC
This sequence comes from Rhysida immarginata, assembly GCA_023313115.1. Classification (NCBI taxonomy): domain Eukaryota; kingdom Metazoa; phylum Arthropoda; class Chilopoda; order Scolopendromorpha; family Scolopendridae; genus Rhysida; species Rhysida immarginata. Next base: position 1,030,606 of record JAHWFO010039935.1, read on the forward strand.
AGACATGGATAAGTCAATTCGTGAGGACAGGCGAATCAGCAGACTGTCACTTGCGAAGGATCACAACGTCTGTATTGGTTCCGCATATGCTGTAGTGAAAAGCCTGGGATATGGCAAGATCTGCTGTCAGTGGGTACCCCGAATGCTCACGGAAGAGCATAAAGGGCTGCGTTTCGGCTGCTGTTTGGATCATCTGGAACGTTACAGTCGTGAGAGGGAAGCGTTTTTGAAGAAGATTATCGCGGTAGATGAGACCTGGTGCCGTTACTGGGAACCCTCCAGGAAGGTGTCCACAATGCAGTGGAAGCATCCATCGTCACCATGGCTCAAAAAATTCAAGTCGCAAAGTTCGGCTGGGAAGGTTATGCTTACGTGTTTCTTTGATTCCGACAGTCCTCTGCTTTTGGAGTTTATGGAGCCCAAAACCCGTATTAATGCTATCGCATACACCAACGCTGCAGAACTTGCATCAAGCTGTGAAAAACAAGCGTCCTGGTAAGCTCAGTGATGGGGTGATCCTGCTCCAGGACAATACTAGGCCACATGTTGCGAGACTGGTGCAGGAAGCAATAAGCAAAGTGTGGTGGCAAGTTCTGCCATACCCTCCTTTTAGCTCGGACCTCTCACCACGTGATTTTCATGTGTTTGGTCCTTTAAAGAAGGCACTGAAAGGTCGACGATTCGCCAATGATGAGGAGGTTAAGGACGCTGTTTGTTCATGGTTCAGAGAGCAGCAGAAAACAGACTTTTTTGCGGACGGTATTAGCCGATTGATGCCCCAGTGTGAGTTCTGTATTGAGGCAGGTGGAGATTTTTTTTAGGACTGCGCGTCTATAATAGTGACTATAAGATATTCTTCTTTCATATAAACAAACAAATATTAATACTTTCATTTAATCCGTCTCAGTGCCCTTTGAATCATTTTCATTTGAACATGTCTTATATATTTGTTCAAAAATTTCTCCATTTACTTAGTCGTTAGAAATTCACTTTCCACTCGCGTCAATTTCTCCCAGGATTGACTGGGGATGGAAGAGTGCCCATATGGACACAATTAGCATTATGTGTTAATTAGCATGGGATTATAAATTGCTCACATTTTAAATCTTGTAACTTTTAACTGAAGATGGTTTAAAACCGAAACGCGTATTAAAAATAAAAATCAAGTTTGTTGCAAATTTGAACCTGGATATCACTGTTCTTAATTCATTGTGCAACATGGAACAATGCAATCTAAGTAAAACCACGGATTAAAGATATCTCGTATACTCATGTAATTAATTACCTGTACTTCCCGTGTGAAATTGGAGTGGTTGCGTCTCAAAATTTTCCTCAAGTCAATTATAAATTTTACATTTATTTACGTATCTAAATTAGTTTAAATTGATTAGTGATTACTGTCATTTTAGGCAGAACCCCCCAACCTCCCCTTGTCATTCTCCGTCAGCATTCCGCGGTCCCTCCCTCCCCCCTTGGATGGATGGCGTAATTTGTGGACGACCCCAAACAAAAACGGATCATGGGTTTATGTACCAGGGGCTAATCCTCGAATTCCTCCGACCAATCAGAAGCGTTAAAAGGAAAAAAAGGTTTCAGTTTCAGATTTCCACTCCATTTTCAGAGAAACACTCATCGCTCTTCGCATCAAGAGAAATGCCACATGTTATAGAAGCCGCCACGTAAGTTGAACGACAGGATGACCTCATTTCTAACCCCAGCCAATAGACGTTAACAGGAAGTAAATCGCTTAGTTATTCCATGAAAGCATCCGCTTTCGTTTTCGAAACATTGTTTTCGTATTTATATTTAGTTTCCATTTTCGTTTTTTTTTATAAATAGATAAATGAAATTAATAAATTAAAAAATGATGCAAAATAGTCGATTCGAAGGCAATTTGTTTTATATTATGACTTTTAATACGCCTTCCACGTTTCAACGATATCTCCGCCTTTACTATAGTAGAACTGCATCATGGGTAAAACCCAGACAAAGAAAATTGATGAGAACTCTTACTGCGCATGTCAAAAAAATCGTTCAACTTACGTGGCGGCAGCTATAAGCACTTTTATTTTCGCATCGACCAGCTAGTATGAGATAGGATGAATACATTAGTCGCCGCTTATTGTAATCACTTTGGTCCCAAGTCTATTTGATTGCAATAACCGAAGATAAAAAATGCGACTTTTTATTGCATACAGTATAAATAACGCTTTATTTCGATGTTACACAACGGTACAAGGAGAGTTAAAAATAAATAGAGTAAATAGGTATGTAGATACCGTTACAGTATAGGAATTAGAGAAAATCATCTATTCTCAATTGCCTGGTTTTGGTCATAAGGAGATCATTAATATACATTAGCTATCATAATTATAACCTCCATTAGAGCCATTTAAAGTCTTGCGAGAACTGATGACCTCCTTGTTGCAAAACATTGAGCACTTTTCGCATTTCGCTACATGCTGGTGGATTAGAATATTTTTCCCGATTTTCTTCCAGTTCGTTCGGATTAGCGATTTCAGACTGTGGATGTAACAAATTCACAGACCTGATACTCAGTCAACCTGGAAGCAACGTTTATTTGTTTCGTTGCTTGTTCTGTTGCATGAACTTTCATACAGATGGCGGCGTTCATAAGTGAAGATGATTTTGTGTAAGAAAATATGCAATTTTTGTTAAAATTAGATACTGACGCGGCTAAGAAGGTTGTAAAAGGTGTATTATTGAATTTGAAAAGATTTCTTATCGAAATGTTTAATAATGGGAAAACGCGTTGATAAAAAAAAACCGGCGACATGACGTAAGGTCGTTTTCCTGTACGAACGAGAAATAGACCTCCATGGTAGACAGCTTGCTAAATATCTATTAAAAGTGGAAAGCATTGATTTTTTCCCGAGGTTTTAACAGAATCAATTAAAAAATATTGTGACATAATGTAAAAAGAAAAAAGAAACAAATGATTTTGTGGAATTTGAATGTTTTTGTTTGTATAGAAAAATCCTTGGTAATGGTTACACTGCAACACTGCTCCAGTTACTAGACTGGAGCAGTCGATAATCGTTGTCGGCCGGAGCTCATTTTTCTAAGTTCAACATCGCAATGTTCACTGGTCGCGCTAACAGCCAGACACTTGCCGTTAGCACGCCCAGTGAACATTGCGATGTTGAACTTAGGCCCGTTTCACACTGCTGCGGATCGGCCTCGGTGGCTCAGGGGTTGCGTGGTCGTCTCTGATGCCTGAGGACGCGGGTTCGACCCCGGCCGAGGACGACGAGGATTTTTTCAGGGGGAAAATCCTGAGATCACGCACTTCCTTCGGAAGGGAAGTAAAGCCGTTGGTCCCGTGTAGTCGTTTGCCGGCTGTACATTAATGAACCCTTGCGAGGCAAAATTTGCGGCCCCTATAATGCCGTCCTGAAATGACCATGGCAGTTGAAAAGGACGTTAATACCAAACAAACCAAACCAAACCAACACTGCTGCGGACGGTCCGCGCGGAGACGAAATCCTATTGTAACTGTAGGCGCTTTCACACTGCTGCGGATCGTCCGCATTCGGAGGAGCCGTCCGCATCAGCAAATTCCATTACAAGTAGTGTTGCTTTCACATTCATGCGGAGTCCGCATGCGGACGAAGAGATTTGGAGATGAAGAAATTATCAGATTCAGTATACTTTCTATCAAATTGGTATATTTTTTGCATCTAGAAGATTTTTTTTTTAGTAATTTAAGGGTTTTGTTTTTTTAGTAAGTTTTTAGCATTTTATTCGTTTCCCCCCTGTATTTCGGATTATAACTTAGTGTTTTTCTTCGATGTATTGACATTATATGAAAACATCGATTGCTCTGGTTTGAATATTTCGATGTTTTGAAAAATTATTTCACTTCTTTTTCAAAACAATAGGCTTTCCAATTGTAATGTTATTTATAATAATTATAATTGTAATTTTATAATTTTTATTATTTAATACAATTAAATAAACAATTAAATTGAAGTTTTTGATATAAATCTAAAAATTAATTTGGTAAAATCTATTCAAATTATGTTTTGATAAGAATGTATAAAATTATATTTTGATAAAAATAAGTATGTATAAAAAACTTAAACATGCAAATGCATTTTAAAAGTTATTAAGGATTATTATATTGAGGTAAATAAATCAAAAACTTGACATATAAATAACCTCAACCTTATTATTTATATATAGAAAATTTTAATTGAAAACAAAATTTAAAGAAAAAATCAATAATTACAAAATTTATTGATTGTCAATTATATTTCCAGGCGATAATAAAGAAAAAATTTTAAAAAATTGAATTTCAGCCGTATTTTAGAGGAAGCTTAATTCAAGTGATAAGGCCGACTGAGCCAACAATGGCGGATTTTGTAGCAGATGACAAAGTCTGGCGTACTTTCCTAATCTAGAGCTTTACCCACAGGGCATCTTATCGGACTCGATCCGGATCGAGTTAGATGCATGTAAACGCGAGGCAATTTTGGATTAACTCAAGTCGATCCGGATCGAAACGTGCATGTAAACGTAGTGACTCTTTCCTCTGCTACTCACTCGCTCACTTGTTCTAACCAACGAGATAGAATACAAGATACCGTTCGTATGCCTTAAATGCTTTAGCTTCGTATGAAAATTTAAATCGTCATCAGTAATAAATTGCAACTGAATAAACAAAGTTTTTAATTTAACACACCTCAGAAATAAAATAATTTGCACAGGCTTCCCACAAAATAAAGAAAAAAAATGAAAACAATTAAAGTTCATAAAAAAACTCTTTAATATTTAAGTATACTGAAAAATAGTTATTCAGAACCAAATAATTTATTTACAAATATTGCTCGTCTCTATGAGAGGAATCCGTACAAGTCTAATTTGCATAAATTTATCTCTTACATGAATGCTACAGTTATTTGTTCATTTTTAGAAAAAAAAATTATTACAAGGCTTAACCATGTATTAAAGCATGTTAATTATTATGAAGGCATATTAAAGCGTGTTAAATATGTATTACGTTCTAGAGGAATTAGCTGCACAAAATTGCACATACGTAAATTTTTGATATTGGTCACAGACGGATTTTATTTTCTTCAAAATTTCAAGATATCGAGTTTTTAAGTAGATTTCAGAGAAAAAAAAATTGAGTCAGGCAATATGTAAAAAAAAATTAATAATTATAATAAACTTTTTTTATCTAAGATCATATTTTTCTATCGAAAATATATTTATTATTTATCTGTAATATCATATGTTAAAACTACAGTAAAATATTAAAAAACAGTACCGGGTACATAAATTTATTGTTTTAATCAAAGCAAATGCAAATTTATCACAGCGCTGCTTTTCTAATTATCCATACTGCTTCATTTTCTATAATTTTTTAATTTGACACTTCTACGATGTCATCCTCAAATAACCTACATCATCTTCTTCACATTTCAAACAACCTTTGAATCACGCGATCGTGGAATCCTACGTTTTTGCCTAGCCTACGCTGAAAGAAGAATCTTCTATCAGCGTAGGCTACGGTTTTTTTTCTTCGCTTGTATAGAAAAAGCCTTGGTAGTGGTTGCACTGCAACACTGCTCCAGTTACTAGACTGGAGCAGTCGATAATCGTAGTCGGCCGGAGCTCAGTTTCTCGCAACATCGCAATGTTCACTGGTCGCGCTAACGGCAAGTTGCACAGACGACTTCTTTGCAGCAGAGCCAACCACAGCGTGGTTTTAATACCGCACTGGTGATGTAACACAGTGCAACATGACGTCATTATTAATGCTGCAGAGCTGAAGAACTGTTGAATTTAACAACTCACCGTATTTCTACGAAATTTCTAGGTCATTACCCATGCGCAGAAGCCTCACTTTGGGAAAATTTGATGACATTAACCGAAGTTTTGATTACAATGGGCCTTTTTCAAACGTGAAAGCGCGAGATTATGGCCGCGCTCATGCTTGATCGAAAGCGAGGTTGACTGGTGAAACGCAGCTTGCTGCGAAGGAATGAATGCTTAGTCAGTCCCTTTTTTTAAATGCATACCACAGATATCATCGAAGGATATAAAAGAAATTATTAGATCCAAGGCTTAAGGAACCGAGAGAAATCTGGAAACTATTGATTAAATCAAACCGTTCATTGTTTTCAGGATGCAAATTACAATTTTCAGGACATACGTATATAAAAATTTTCAGTTCCTTCGTCAATGATGATCATTACTTCAAATTCATTTGAAAAATGAGGTTTATTTTGTCGTCGTTGTTGTTGTGTTGTTGAATAACCCGCAATGGACTACGTTCTTTTCAACTCATTATTATTCCTTTCCTGAGTCCAAAATGCGCCGTTTTAATTCCTCATTTTTTCCCGAAAGCCTTTTGATTGTACCAACCTGGTTTCATGTGGTGTAGGTTTTTATATGTCTGCTTGTGAAATTTGTAATTCTTCTATGTCCTTTTGTGTTTCATTTATCCAAGTATTGGCTAGTTTCAATTTTGATATATATTTGAAAATTTTTCCTGTGAGCCTATTGGGGTTTATTCTTTCAAGATTTTCATAAAAAACTATTCTCCTTTTCCTAACGGTACAGTATCAGTAATTTTTTCAGTGTGTGTGTATATTTCATTATTGCGACGTACTTTAAATATTGACCCCAACATTTTTCTTAATATTTTTCTTTCAGCTACTTTCAGTTCTTGAGTTAACATTTTTTTGATCAGGGTCAGACACTTAGCTGCATAAAGTGCTTCTGGGCGTATTACTGTTGTTTAGTGCCAAAATTTAGCGTTGTGTGACGTTATCACGTGCTAAGTAATGTATTCATTTTATGTTAAACTTGGTCACAGGAATAATAGCAGGTATTATTCAGTTGTTTAGCGAGAATAAAGTAATATAATGGTTTTTGAAATAGTGATTTATTGAGTTGAGATAATTCAGGATTATAAATTTGGATATTAATCGAAGGCACACGATTGTGAAATAGCAGAAGGGGTGGAGCAATGACAGGAAGAGACATTCTTTTGAAGTTTAAGTAAATATTGTTGATATTAGTCATTGGATTCCTCGATAAATAGAAATGTTGAATTTTTTAATGATTTGTTTGTGTTATGGATTTCATGTAGTGTTTGAAGTTATTATAGTTTTCGTGATTTGTTCACTTTGGGAATTTATAAGTTGTGAAAGGGGAAGGGAGACCGGACATTCATTGAACATAAAAACGAATGTGGGAAATCGAAACTTATGAGTCCTGTCAAGGAGCCGGCAGAGGAAGGCTGCACGCTTTCTCCTCTCGAGTGGAACATAAGGCTTAATGGAAATTGATTGGGAATAGCATTGGCGAAAAACGCTGCTGTGTAAACTCCACAGTTGGCCAAGTAGTTAGGCTAATTTCTAATTCAATTTAAGGGATGTGCAGGCTCATCAAAAAAGAAATGTGGAAATATGAGTTGATATGGGTTAGGCAAGCGAGCGGTCGAGGAGAAGCTGAATGCTCTCTCCGTCGACTGATTGAAGGAGGAGGGTCAAGCGAGATGCGCCACGGCGGCTGCGTAACCTCCGTAGTCTGTTAATGCGATCTGGTGGCTCTTTCCTCCTGAAATCTAGGCTTGTAGAAACTCATCACTCATCAGAGGACATTATGATATAGAGACTCCCGATTAAGTATTTTGACATTGTGATAAAGAGACTCCCGAAATAGTGTTATTGAAGTGGAACTTAAGAGAAACGAACCCTAAGTATTATTGAAATGGAACCTGTATGCAATTGATATTCTTCAGAGTCGTCATTCATGATTAGAGTCAAAACATGGAAATTGGAACCCCGATATTCTTCAGAGCAACGTGATTTTCTTCAAGCAACAGGCATAATAAGGAACCCGACATTGAGAGAAGAAGACAACTACATATTTGAGATCTTCTGTTGAACTTAGTGGGGACACTTTGAGACTTCCAGTGGACTCACTCACTAATCGATCCGGATTATCTTCAGGTGTGTTTTTTTTGTGCTTCAGTGTGATAAGTGATATATTTTATGGCCTGTTTAACACAGAAGGTGTTTTTGTGCATTAATTTGGATTAAAAGTGATCACAAGTCTGCAGGTGTTTGAGACTACGCAACTGTAAGTAGAATGAATGTAAATGCGTAAGATTTATTTGATTGTCATGACAAAAGAAAGGTATAATACAGAACTATTAGAAAGAACTTTCTTAGAATTGAGTTTTAATTGATACTATCTCTTTCCTCAGAGCAATTGATTTTTATTGACATTTATTCACATTTTGCATGTTATCTTAGTTATAAGTACTTGGGAAATGTTAATATTAACTTTCTTCTTTACGATAAGATCTATCTACTTTCTTTTTACTTAGATTTAAGACTTTATTTAATCTTGTATCTCATTGGTGGTTTGTTTAACTTTGAATAAAATACATTTTATTGATTCCAACCCTTGCTTTCCTTATTGAAATAAATAACTCACAGCCTGCCAATTTTAAAAAGAACCTAATCTATGTCCTTGATTATGCATATTGATTTTGTTTGAGCAATTTTGTTGAGCTAGCCGTCTTTGAATTCATTTCATTGGATTCTGGTTTTGATTTGTAAGAAAAGGGGTGGCGGTCCAATCAGACTGATTGTGGTTGCATTGGCACCCATTGTAAAATTTTAAAATCAATGACATGTGGTTACAGTTGAATAATATTGACTTCTTATAGTTATCTTTGGTGAGGAAATAGGCCGATTTCATCTTACTGACTCTTGCTTTAAAAGCTTTTTTCTCCGATCCGTTTTGTTAAATTCTCCTAAATACTTGAACTTTTATTTATTCTGTCAAATTGTCATATTGGGTAGTCTTGACGCTCGTCATAAACTTGGTTTTTGGAAGGAGATTCTTAAAATATCTCTTAATTTTTTGTCATATGTTATTATGAACGGGGCCCACGCGCAATTTGCGCGGTTATTATTTTTATCAAATTCAATTCATTCAAATTGTTTCGTTTGATGAAATCATATTTTCTCCTTTATTTATAGTTTTGTGATTGATTGATGTTAAAAATTGTTGCTCAGACAACAATGCTCAGGTGACTTATCAGTTCCGGCGTGTGCTTTAAGTGAGCGCCAACAATGCTTAAACGTGCAACAACAATGCAAAACTGTTTCCGTGACGAACCCACATGTTCTCCTTTATATATAGTTGGATTTTCATTGCATGGATTGCAATAAACAATCATTGCCAGTGCGTTTACATTTATATTGTTACTTGCACACAGACATGCAATATGTAAAATGTTATTAAGATCCATTAATTAATTGATTTATTAATTGATCTTGCCATATTGATATAAAAATATAACATATAATAAAAACAAAAAATGAAAATAAAAAAATAATAAAAAAATAACCACCCAATATAATTTTAATTGATTTCAATTAATAAAATTTATTATACAAAAGGTATATGTTAAATTCATGAATTATATTCAATATAAATTATATCAAATTTTAATATTGATTAACGAAATAAATAAATAAATAAATAAATAAAAGTAATGATAGTATAGTGATTTTTGAAGTGATTTTCTTTAGTCATTCGTTTTGGTCTATTTCGCAACACGAATTTATTTGGAATAGCCTCCTTCTTAACTAATCTTAATCCATCAAGTGAATCCGTGAAATATCCTGAGTTAAAATCCAGTGATTAAACAGTTACGTCTTTATTAATCAATAAATTAGCACATACAGTGCTTTCCCTTGTGTGAATTTCACGCGTCAGCCTCGTTTTCAATCGGCCAAGGACGCCGCCATTTCTCAAGTCTCGTAAACGTGAAAAAGGCCCATAAGCGGATGATTTTCAATGTACTTTTATATAACCGTTCCATTCCTGGCAAAAATGATGACAATAACCGATTGATTACATTGACCGTGATTACAATAAGTGGCGACTACTGTATTAGGAATGGCGCCGACAATTTCCAATTCAAGAAACGCCACATTTCCTTTATATATACCATAGTAATAGAAAAGAAAGTACAACAGCTCCCGAGCCGGCCACACCCACTTCTAGTCGTGCATTTCATTGATTTTGGTCACAGCTAGTGGTTATTATTCAATAAAAGCACGCCAATTCTATTATAAAAGGATCAGACAATGTAACTATGCTTTCAGTTTAAAATTTAGAAACTTTTTTGAAAAGTAATAGCCCCCACTCTAAAGTAAGACCTCAGCTCGGTTAAGTGCCGCCCATGTTGTCAGGCGGATTTTTGCTGAAGCTGCGGCGCTGTGATCGAAGTCGCTTGTGCGAAAGGCTTCACTGATAACCGCTAATGCTGGAAACGACGATTTAAAATTCCAATAATTCCTATTTAATTTGCCTGACTCCGAATATAACGTCATGGTGAGCGTGGGATACACGTGTCTTCAATCTAAAATTGTCCCCAATGTCCAAGTGTCCAACAAAGTTGTTTTTAATAAAAAAAAAATGCTTTGCTGTTTTGATACTGGTTTCATCAATAGAAACATTGTTTACTATCTGTGTGGTTATATTTCTAAATAAGTCTGAAAAACTTATAACTCGCAAGAAATGCTTGGAATTATTTGTGATTTCGTGCCATCGGAAACTAATTTTACTTTACGTATTTAAAAATTACACTAGCTTTCTCGTCAAGCTTTTATTAGCATTTGTACACGTATTTTATTTGGGGGGAAAATGGGAGAACAAGAATTAGCAACTTAAGGATCGTTTACAAAATATGTTCGCTAAAATAACAACATTTTAACTTTTGTAATACTGAAACATTAACATCCCCCCTCCAAATGAATGTACATAATATATTAGAATACACCCCTCCCCCTTAAAGGAGGAAATCTTTTCACATAAAAAGGAGCCACGACCACTTATATAGAGGTCGAATAATTAAAAATATTTAGGCGAACGTACATTATTCGATATCCCCCCCTATTTAACCGTTCATTTTGTCACAGTTTAGAAATTCCCATCCTCCCCTCCCTGTCAAGGGAACGTATTTTCTGAATGATTCCTTAATTGAGGTTAAATAATAGTTATTAAATAAAAATGAAAAATAAAATAATAATTAACAATTAACAAAATAATTAATAAATAATAAGTAAAATCAAAATAAAACTATAAAATCAAATAAAAAGCTGACGTTTCGGATAGAGATTATCCTTTATCAAAGCAAAAAGGATTATTCTCTAACGGCAATTAGAATATTAGAGAATTATCCTGAAGTTATGAAAAAAGTAATCGACAACAATCGACAATCGAACAGTGTAGTGTATCGGTATTCGTGTGGAACTTGAAGCATAGCTTCCATAATCTCACCCTTCATAATCATATTCCAAGGGAAATACACTGAACTAGAAAAGAAGCCTGATGTACCCACAAGGGTCATCCAAAGTATGAAAGAAAATTGCCTCCTATTGGTGGAGGAAAATTTGATTGACGATTGTCTGAACTAAGAGTATATTACATAGTAAGCCACAGAAAAAACGAAAGAATTTATGAAACCCAGTAATCTGGGAAGATGACATTCTCAATGTCATCAAAATTGACATCAAGGATATGTCTTGGATTACGATGCCTTTTTCTATGTAGAGAATGTTTTAGAATGACAGAGACTAGATCATTATCATGTTTTGCCATAATAGGCAGCACGGTTTTCATGAGCTCTTCAACATATTTCCCGACATGGGTCATATCGAAATCATTATGAGTGGAGTAATTGCGAGCAATTCTCCTATCTAATTGTGCAATAGTCCTTAGGGTAATGTTCTGGAAAGTTTGGAGTTCCTTCCATCTTGTCTTGCAAATCGTAGCCCAGACGGGCATGCTATATAGCAAGATGACACGAACAATTATTTTGTATAACAGTAGTTTGTTATCAACACTGAGGGCACTGTTACGACCCAACAGAGCAATTACGCTAAACTTTGCTTTTTTGGCCTTGTTCATCGCATAAGTCACATGCATATTCCATGATAGTTTTGAATCAATAACAACGCCAAGGTATCTATAATTATCAACCCATTCCAAGTATTTGCCATATAACTTTAAGGAGTCAAGATTTCTCTTTTCCTTCTTAGTGATAAACATTGCTTTGCATTTGTCGACATTCAGTTTTAATCGCCACTTGCTAAACCAGATTTCACATTCTTTAAGGGCTTTCTGCAAACGTGATACAACAACACTAGGCTGGCGTGCCCATGTCAGTATAGCAGCATAATCCGCATAAAAATATAGCTTGCAGTAAGAGATTTCAGGGAAGTCAGGTATATAATAATTGAACAGAACTGGCCCCAGCACTGATCCTTGCGGACACCGCCATTTATCTCACAGGTATCAGATAATTCATCTCCAACTCTGGCCTGAAATGACCTGTTGGACAGAAACGAGTGAACTAGACTAATTAAATCATGTGGGAAACCATCAGTTATCATTTTATAAATAAGGCATTCATGCCAGACCTGATCAAATGCTTTATGAACATGTAAGAAGATGACGCCGCAATACATCGAAAGATTAAGGGGAGTGTTAACATCCGCTATAAGTCTCCAAACTTGGAATGAAAAAAGTCGACAATCAATCGACAATCGAACAGTGCAGGGAAAACGAGACGAGTGGTCCGAAAGCAACGCTTTCACTGCCATACTCATCCAGGAAGTAACCAGGGGAAGTACACTGAATTAGGCAAGAAGCCAAATGAAACCTAGTTAAGTCATCCAGAGGATAAGATGGGGTCCTTTGCTATAAGGACGATAGAGTTGATTGTTGATTGACGAGGAGCACGAGGAGCTATGAGATCCAGTATTCGGGAAAGATGGCCTTTTGGATGTCGTCGAAATTGATGTCCAGAACGTGTCGAGGCCTGCGATGCCTGAGGAAACTTCTAAACGTGAGCGGGTGTTCCAGAATATCTGCAACCAGAGGATTTGGATGGTCCTTGATCTTCAGAAGCAACTTTTTCAGCGACTCCTGTACATAGCTACCAATTGGAGATATATGGAAATCTTCAGCAATAGAAATATTTGTAGCGACTCTCCTGTCAAGTTGGGCGATAGTCCTCAGAGTAACGTTTTGGAAGGTTTGGAGATCCTTCCATCTGGATCTGCATATTGTAGCCCAGGCAGGCATACCATAAAGAAGAATGGTTCGTATAACCATCTTGTAAAGCAGAAGTTTGGTATCCACTCCAAGAGCGCTGTTTCGTCCCAGAAGGGCAACCAGACTGAACTTCGCCTTCTTGGCTCTACTTATCGCATAGGAGACGTGGTCTCCCCAATTTAGCCTGGCATCTACCACCACACCGAGGTATTTATAATTTTTTACCCACTCGAGCTGTTTACCAGAAAGGAAGAGGGAGTTCGGGGGTTTTCGAAGTTTCTTCGTAATGAACATCGCCTTGCACTTGTCAACGTTTAAGTCGAGTCTCCACTTTGCAAACCATTTCTCGCACAGATGTAAGGCCTTTTGTAACCGTGATATGACGTGAGCGGGATTTCGGTCAGTAGTCATGATGGCCGCGTCGTCAGCGAATAGATATAACTTGCAATTAGTAAAAGTTGGGAAGTCATGGATGAAAAAGTTGAACAGTGCAGGGCCCAAGACAGAACCCTGCGGAACACCAGCATTGACGTCACAAGGATTAGACATGGAGCATCCAAGCTTGACACGAAATGTCCTGTTTGACAGAAAGGAACTAATCAATGTAATGAGTTCGTCCGAAAAACCGCAAGTAATCATCTTGTATATGAGGCCATTGTGCCAAACCTGATCAAAAGCTTTACGGACATCCAAAAAGACAAGACCACCGTACTTGGCACAGTTAAGCGGAGTATTTAGATCTGCAACAAGACGCCAGATCTGAAGTTGACAGGAGTGACCTGGGCGAAAGCCAAATTGCTCATCCCGAACGAGATTGTTTGCTACACAGAATTCGTCAAACCTCTTCAGAATGGTGCGTTCGAAAACTTTTGACAGCACAGGTAGCAAGCTTATGGGTCTGTAGCTGACAGCAAGAGCAGGGTTTAGGCCAGGCTTTTGTATGGTAACTATGACGGATTCTTTCCATTGGTCGGGGAAGTAACCATGTCTCCAGCAGTCGTTCATGGCTTTGGTAATGAACGAGACAATATTAGAAGGCAAGTTCTTGAGCGCACTGTTTGTAATGGAATCAATACCTGCTGCTTTCTTGGTTTTAAGTCGCTTGATGACGTCGGAGATTTCTTGGGCACTAATGACTTCCGTAGGGGTGGGGACACGATGAAGGTACTGGTAAGCGATACACCCATCGTTAACTATCTGAGTGTTTTGGAGGCTGTCCAAGTTTGTCTCACCAGGCGTGGTAAATTGACTTTTCAGGGAATCAGCGATCAATTGTGCCTTATCCCCGTCGCTGGTGACAACGTTGCCATTGCCTGCAAGCAGTGGCGGCAATTGAATTGGTCTGTTACCTTTTAAGGCTCTCACAGTTCCCCAGAGAGAGTTGTCCTGGACAGTCAAGGATTTCAGTTTATCGGTCCACCTTTGATTTCGTAGTGCTTTAACCTCCTCCTGCACCTTGCGAGAAAGCCGGTTGTACTTAGTCTTGAAGAAGGGAAGTCGCTTACGCTGCCATAATCTTCTGTAAGAGTTTCTTTTGAGAATAAGACGCCTGATATAAGGAGGCAGGTCGAGGTATTCAGGACGCTTTCGATCAGTAGTGGAAGTGCTGGAAGCTGTAGCATCATTGATAACACGAGTAATAGAACTGATATTTGCATTAATGTCCTTGTTGTCAATAACCTCCTCATATGGAATGCTGTTTTCTCTAAGGATATCCCTGAAGAGTTTCCAGTCTTGTTTGGAGCGAAGCCCAATCTTAACATCGATGTTCAAGCCCTCAAAGATAAGCATCACTGGACGATGGTCAGAGGATAAGTCGTCGACTGTGAAAATATTATAGGGCTTAAAGAATCCTTTAAGAACTGCAACGTCCAGCACGTCGCTGACAGGAGAATGGTCGCAGTAATACGTGTCATCAAGGGGTCCAGCAACAAATGTGTCAATCTCGTTTAGAGGATATTGCCATTTTGGTTGGAGCATTTGGAATTCCATGCAGGGTGCTTAGCGTTAAAGTCTCCCGCCATAACCACTGGAACGGGCCCAGACAGCAGCTCGTCAAGCTCGCATGGTCCAAGCTTATGCCTAGGAGAATTATACAGAGAGGTGAATTTAATTTCACCTGCGTCGGCGTCATTTATTATCACGGAAACAGCTTCCATTCCTACATAATTTGGAGTGACAGTCTTACGATGATCAATGCCATCTTTGACAATGATAGCTGCTCCACCAAATGCTTGACTGGCGTTGTTACCCAGAGGTCGATCCTTTCGATAAACATGATAACCCGGCAAGTTAAAAGCTTGAGTTGATTTCAGGTGCGTCTCACACACGAAAGCTATGTCAATATTCCAATTAATGATGAAATTGTAATATTCGATGCGCTTCCGATAGATTCCCCTGGCGTTCCATATATTGCAACGAAGCTTTCCGTGGGTAATTGTTCTGTAGTGGTGTCTGTCCATGGTCAATTCTTGATTTCGTGGGACGCAACCTGTGGCAGTACGTTGCCACTTTCCTTACAGAGATTAAGAAGGTTACCCAGACTCCTATAAATGCTAGGCAATTGGATTGGATCGACCGCATCTGAATGAGAAGAGCTGGATGCGACTGAAGCATAGGTTCTGCCATCAACTACTTTAGTGCTTTTGATCCTTTTGACTTGGGGATATTTCGGACACTTGGTGTAACTTGAAGTATGCTGACCATCACAACGAATACATTTAGGGGGGTGTTTACCCTTTACATTAGCACAGCCCCTCGACTGATGGTCACCTGCGCACTTGTTGCATCTAGGCGATTCGGTGCAACCTTGGGAGACGTGCCCAAAACGTAAACAGTTGTAACACTGTAAGGGCCTTTTGTTGCCTCTAAAAAATTCTACAGTAACAGCAAGAGGACCGACACGCTTTAAACTCAAAAAGGACTTATTATGCTCAGTGTTTTGGAGTAAAACCAACACCAGTGGCATTTCGACGGAACCATTTGCCTTTTTCAACCTGATTGCCTTTTCTGGGTAATAATTTGCCTTCCTGAGGTCATCACAAAAGTCTTCTAGGTCATACGTTGTGTCAACATTTCGGACAACATGTTTCAGCAGCTTTTCCGATTTGAGCTGATGATGCTGGATTTTTAGCACATCGTTATTCTTTAATCCAGATACTAGAATTTTGTGCGTGTCCTCATCAAGACACTTAATTTTAATGGTGTCCTTACGACCAGTGTGGCAGATGATTTTGTCTAAAGACACATGTTTTGTGATTTCCTCTAGGATTTCCTTGATTGGTTTTCCGTGATGACGAATAATAATCGGAGGAATGTAAATAACTCCCTTTCCGTGGGTGACATTGCTTTCGGAATAACCACGCTTAGCTTTGTTACCTCGTAGGGCTACAGAGACACCATTTTCTATACCGACAGTGGACTGAATGTTGTCTATTCTAACACCACCTTTGTTTCTTTTATTCTGCGCAATACGCCAGTTACCTCCATCACTTTCGGCAGAATCATTTTCGTGCCTTCTTTTGACGCTAGTTCATAGTGAGGAGTTTCCTTCGTTGACTTCTTCCAGGCAGGTAGAAACATTTTCATTATTACGCATTGGATCACGATTTACCTCTATCATGGGCGAATCCGAAGTAACGGGAGAGCCCATAAGTTCCTTGATAATATTGCCAATGAAAAAAGTACTCGACAATCGAACAGTGAAGTGAAAAGGACATGAGCGGTCCGGTAGCCGGGCTTCCATAACACACTCGCCCAAAAAGTAACCAGGGGAATTACACTGAGTTAGAGGAGAAGCCTAATCACCCTCTTGAGTCATCCTGAGGATAGCGTCCTTATCTTGTAGGACGAGGACTAGGATTGTGGATTGACGTAGTGATAACCCCGGACAAGTGCGGGTTAGGAGATCCAGTAGTCAGGGAAGACGCCCTTGTTGAGATCATCAAAGTTGACTTCTAGGACATGACGGGGTCTACGAAACCTTAAGGGACCCCTAAAAGCTAAGGAATGATCCAATATATTGGCTACCAAGGAATTATCATGACTCTCAATTTTCGTGAGCAGCTTCTTGAGGAGCATCTGGACAAAGCTACCAATGTGGCCCATACCGAAGTCATCATGTATGGAGTAGTTGTTTGCGACTCTTCTGTCGAGTTGAGCAATGGTCCTGAGAGTTATATTTTGGAAGGTCTGGAGTTCCTTCCATCTCGACTTGCATATAGTAGCCCAGGCAGGCATTCCGTGAAGCAATATAGAGCGGATCACAACCTTGTATAGCAAGAGCTTATTATCTAGTCCAAGCGCACTGTTCCTCCCCAAAAGCGCAATCAGGCTGAACTTCGCCCTTTTTGCCTTATTGAGAGCATATTGAACGTGCTCATTCCAGTCCAATCTAGAATCAATCTTAACGCCAAGGTACATCTTGAAAAAAGTAGTAAAGGACGCCTTTATATATAGTTGGCATAGGGAACAGTAAGACGGTATTGGCTGAAAAAGCAAAAGATGAATTTGAAGACGTGTTGGGATAGGCCAGGAAGGAGGACAAATAGGAGGTAATAAAAGGGCGACGAAAAATAATGCAATAGGATAACACATACAAAAATAAAATTATAAAAAAAGTTTAGGAATGATAGGGTGTCTAGAAAAACGGTTTCGTAAAATTCCCTGGGAAAAAAAAAATTATCCCTGAAAAAATCCCTGACCGTTCCCGGTTACACAATTTTTTTGACAAAACCCGGTCGCTAGTCACCCTGTAAAATAGAATTGCATAATAAAAAGGTCACTAAAATAAAAGAGTACAGAGAGCCTATGAAAAAAAAACAAAAAACAACAACAAAAAAAAACAGGGACAGACACAAAATGAAAATAGAAGTACAAAGATATGACAGAACATTAAAACTGAGACAAGATAAAAAAAAAGATAAAGAAAGAAAGAAGAAAAATGCCCAGAGAGCCTGCGAAAATTAGGGAATAGCTGAAATTGAAGAGGAATATGGGAAAGGTAATGAGGGAATGGTGCCTTTGCTAAGGTTAATGCTATTAGGGGTGAGGGAATTAAATTTCCAAATAAGAAAAGACTCGAATTGCTTTCTTTCTTTTTTGTTATGGAAGTTACTACGAAGAATATAAAGGCTGATGGCCTATAAAGAGTGACCAGGGGAATTAAAGTGTTTAGCGACAGGGATGTCAGCATCGCTAAGAATATCGAACTTATGCCAGGCAAATCTGGAGCGTATGGTATTGCCTGTCTCTCCAACGTACTGTTTCTGGCATTCTTTGCAATATAACAGGTAAATTAAGTTGTGAGAAGTGCAGGTCAGGTTCTGGTTAATCTTGAAAGTAAAGGCGGAAGCACTGCTGGAAATGGAGGTAGCAGGGTTAAGAAAATGGCAAACGCCACAACGCTTTGCATTGCAAGGAGAACATCCCTTAGTGGAAGTGCGTGGTTTGGTAATAGCAGCATGGACCAGAATATCTTTAAAATTAAATGTCCGTTTAAAAGAAACGTTTGGTGGTTCTGGTAGAATGGAGTGGAGAAGAGGAGGGCACTGGAAGAAAAAGTCGAATCCCTACGTAAAAGTTTTGAAGAGAAGTTCAAAGGTATCAACAAAGAAATCAAGGACTCTCGTAGAGATATCATTGAAAAGATAAGCGAACTGAAGGAAGCCTTTGGGAAATGCTCTGGGACTCCGAAGGCAGGTAACTCCAAGGAAGATACACCTGTTGATAACAGCAAGGTAAGTAATGTTTTTAATAATATTTCCTGCGCTAAAAGTTTAGAGTCTATGAATATAATTGAAAATAGTGACTGCTCGACAAACGGTGGCTATAAGAGAAGTCACTCTGATGGAACTGATGAAGAAGTGGGCGACAGTCCCTGGATTGATGTCACTAATAAAAAATTCAGAAAAGGCACGAGGATCGATAACCTAAAGACCGTCTCCAGAGTAAACGAAGAAGTCGTCAGCGCATCTAGAATGAGGAATCTGAAGAATGGACAAGGTCGCTCGGCTAATGAAGACCATAGAATCACGAAGAGGTATGTACCGCCGATTATCGTGCGGACTCATGGCGTCTCGTTTAAGACGATTTTAAGACGAGGGAAAAAAAAGCCACTACAGTGTTACAACTGCCTGCGCTTCGGATACGTATCCATGGGCTGCACGGAAGATCCTCGTTGTAATAAATGTGCTGAGGGGCACCAGTCAAGAGATTGCCCCAACATCAAAGGACAAGACCCCCAAAGTGCATCATATGTGGTGGACAGCACACATCAAGCTACACGAAATATCCAAAATACCCCCAGGTTCAAAGGATGTCTAGTTCTAAAGTGACAACAGGCAAATATGCTGCCGCTGTGTCTACGCCGGAAGATAAAGGCCTCAACATCAACGACCTACCAGGTATGTATAAACAATTTGGACGTATCTTTCATCTGTTTTCTAATCTAGGCAAAAGTTACCCACAGTTGAGTGGGCTCCTTACGACCAACTAATTTTAGTATGGCTGCACAACGTTATACTGTAACAAACAAAGGTGAACTTCGGTGCGTGATATGAAATGCTAGGGGCATTCCCCGAAAGCGTATCGAGTTTCACAACTTTCTGATAAAGCAAGAAATCGACGTTGCTTTCGTCTGTGAAACTCACCTCAAACCAAGCCAAGACTTCAAGTTACCTAGCTATTGTGTGTACTGCAAGATGTGCGTCTGGGGGTGCTGCGATCATCATTAAGAAGGGAATTCAACACCAAGAATTAGTATCCAAGTCTTATGCAGGTATGGAATCGGCTTCCATCATTATCAATGACGTCTCCTGTGGTGAAGTGAAGTTCGTGGCGCTCTACAATTCACCTAAACATTATCTTGACATTTGCGAGCTTGATGAACTCTTCAGTGGTGACACTCCAGTCGTCCTGGCTGGTCACCTAAATGCCAAACGGCATGATTCTCTATAAGTACTTACAAGGTAGAGATGATATCATCGCTGCTGGACCTGCGGAGGACACCTACTACTGCGACCACTCCCCTAGTAGTGACATTTTGGACATCTCGCTCTTGAAGGGTTTCTTCAAACCGTACAATATCTTCACGATTGATGACCTTTCTTCTGAACTTTGACAATGTTGACATAAATTTCGGAGAGGAACACGTACATCATCAAGACTGGAAGCTCTACAAAGATATTCTTAAGGACTATGGCTAACATCCCGACGTTGCTTACTGCACAGAGGACATCGATCAACTTGTTGATGACATCACCAGATGTATTATCAGTGCCATAGAAGCTAGTAAGTATCCATCAGAGAATAAACCTTCTCATAGAATCCAACTCACTCCTGGAATCCAACGCCTAGATGCTGAAAGAAACAGGACCCGTAGACTATGGCAACGCTATCGTGAACCTTGGCTAGAAACCAAGTACAACAGGTTAGTGCGAAGAGTTGAAGAGGAGATAAAAGAGTTTCGAGATGCTAGATGGAATGAAAAACTCAAAAGCTTGTCGGCTCGCGACAATTCCATTTGGAGTATGGTCAAAGCTTTACAGAAGAAGAAGAATGTTACGCTTCCTGCACTCCGTACACCACAAGGTGACTATGTGCAAACTGATCAGGACAAGGCCCAAGTGATTGCAGATTCACTGGAAATGCAGTTTGTTACCCCTACCAACGATAAGCCCGAGAGCCAAATCATGTCTCAGCGTGTGGAAGAAGGTATTGTCAACTTTGATGAAGTCCCACAGCATTTAACGAAGAACAGCATCGAGGCTGGAGAGGTCGCCACTATCATAGGTAAACTGAAAAAGAAGAAGGCTTCAGGAAGAGACAAGGCGAGTAATAACGCCCTTATAAATCTCCCGAAGAACTTTATTGACTATCTCACTAATATCATTAACGTCTGCTGGAAATTTTCTTACTTCCCTGTGGCTTGGAAGCAATCTATTGTGTAGAGTATCCCCAAGCAGGGGCAAAATCCTGCAATTCCGGCGAGTTACCGACCTATCAGCCTGCTACCCACGATGTCCAAAGTGTTGGAGAAAACGATTCTCGTCAGATTCCAAGACCACTGTCTAGCAAATGACCTTTTTCGGGAAGAACTGTTTGGCTTTCGTGCTGCCCACTCTTGTCCGATGCAGATATGGAGTCTCGTTGAAGACCTGAGTACCCCCCTGAACCTCTCCAGGTACTGTGGGGTGGTATTTCTCGATGTCAGTAAAGCTTTTGACCAAGTGTGGCATGAGGGCCTTGTCTACAAAATGATCAGAAACGGGTTCCCTGCTGATTTGATTTTGTTGATGAAATCCTTTCTTGACGGCAGATCCTATCAAGCCAAAGTTGGAGAAAATCTTTCCACGCCCCGTGTTGTAAAGGCCGGTGTCCCTCAGGGTTCTGTCCTCGGGCCTGTGCTATTTAATTACTTTGTACATGATTTCCCGAAACCCGATAATTGTAATCTGTATTTTTATGCGGATGATACTGTGATTATGACATGGGCACATCAGCCGGCTCACGTTATCACTCAGCTGCAGTGCGCCTTGAAGCAGTTCGAAGATTGGTTTAACTGCTGGAAGTTAAACCTTAACGTCGGAAAGTGCAAGGCTTTGTTCCTCAATAGGAAGCTCAAGCGTCCCCCAGATTCTCTTGTTCTGTTCAATAAGAAACTGGACTGGGTGGACAACTACAAGTATCTGGGAGTTATCATTGACTCAAGACTCTCATGGAACTAGCATATGTCCTATGCTCTGAACAGAGCGAAGAGGGCTAAGTACTGTATCATAGCTCTCATGGGTCGCAACAGCGCCCTCAGCATTGACAACAAGCTACTTCTGTACAAATCGATTATCCGGAGCATATTCCTCTATGGCATGCCTGCGTGGGCGACTATCTGTAAAACCAGATGGAGTGAACTACAGTCATTCCAGAATGTTACCCTGAGGACCATTGCTCAGCTGGACAGAAGGACGGTGAAAAACCTGTCCATCCACATGGATTTAAACATGGCCCATATCGGAAAGTTTATACAGGATCTCCTTTTGATTATGATACAGAAGATGAAGACTCACGACAATAAACTTGTGAATGGAATACTGAAGAACTCATTGAATATGAACTGGCATACAAAGTATCGTAAACCGAGGCACGTTCTTGGCATCAATTTTGAAGATATTAGCAACGTCTCTTTCCCGGACTACTGGAAGATGTGATAATCTTCTTTCTCCTTGTGTTTTTTTATTTCGTTTGTATTTTGTTTCTGACAATCGTCAATCTTATTTTCTTTTTTGTATAATATGGAAGACCGCTTGGGTTGGTTAGGCTTCTTGACTACCTCAGTGTATTTCATTTGGAGTTCATTCTGGTTGGATGAGCTTTGTGAAAGCGCTGCTTTCGTCCCATCCTAGCAAATGTACACTTCGCTGTTCTATTGTCGATTGTCGATAGTTGGTATCCAATTACCCATGGAAAGCTTCGTTGCAATATATGGAACGCCAGGGGAATCTATCAGAAGCGCATCGAATATTACAATTTCCTCATAAATTGGAATATTGACATAGCTTTCGTGTGTGAGACACACCTGAAATTAACCCAAGCTTTTAACTTGCCGGGTTATCATGTTTATCGAAAGGATCGACCTCTGGGTAACAACGCCAGTCAAGCATTTGGTGGAGCAGCTATCATTGTCCAAGATGGCATTGATCATCGTGAGACTGTCACTCCGAATTATGTAGGAATGGAAGCTGTTTCCATGATAATAAATGACGCCGACACAGGTGAAATTAAATTCACCTCTCTGTATTATTCACCTAGGCACAAGCGTGGACCGTGCGAGCTTGATGAGCTACTCTCTGGGCCCGTTCCAGTGGTTATGGCGGGAGACTTTAATGCTAAGCACTCTGCATGGAATCCAAATGCTCCAACCAAAATGGCAATATCCTCTTTGGATATACTCTAAACGAGATTGACACCTTTGTTGTTGGACCCCTTGATGACACGTACTACTGCGACCATCCTACTGTCAGCGACGTACTGGACGTTGTAGTTCCTAAAAGATTCTATAAGCCCTTAATATATTCACAGTCGACGACTTATCCTCTGACCACCGTCCAGTGATGCTTAACTTTGAGGGCTTGAACATCGATGTTAAGATTGGGCTTCGCTCCAAACAAGACTGGAAACTCTTCAGGGATATCCTTAGAGAAAACAGCATTCCATATAAGGAGGTTATTGACAACGAGGATATTAATGCAAATATCAGTTCTATTACTCGTGTTATCAATGATGCTACAGCTTCCAGTACTTTCACTACTGATCGAAAGCGTCCTGAACATCTCGACCTCCCTACTTACATCAGGCATCTCATACTTGAAAGAAATTCCTACAGAAGGTTATGGCAGTGTAAACGACTTCCCTTCTTCAAGACGAAATACAACAGGTTAGCTCGCAAGGTCCAGGAAGAGGTTAAATCATTACATAATCAAAGATGGAGCGAAAAGCTAAAGTCTCTGTCAGTCCAGGACGACTTGCTCTGGGGTAGTGTAAGGGCTCTAAGAGGAAACAGACCCATCAACTTACCACTGCTGTTTACCGCAAATGGCAATGCTGTCACGGGTGATCAAGATAAAGCTCAAGTGATCGCCGAATCCCTGGTTAAACAATTTACCACTCCTGGTGAGGACAACCTGGATAATTTCGCAAATATTCGTCTTGTCAACGATGGATGTATCGCATACGAGCTCACTCATCGTATTTCTACCTGTGAGGACACTATTGGTGTTCACGAAATCTCCGAAGTCATCAAGCATCTTAAAAGCAGGAAAGCAGCAGGTATCGATTCCATCACTAATAGCACTCTTAAGAACTTACCTCCTAATGTTGTTGCGACTGTTACCAGGGCCATGAATGACTGCTGGAGACACGGTTACTTTCCTGTCAAGTGGAAAGAGTCTGCAATCGTTACCATACCAAAGCCTGGCCTAAACCCTGCTCTCCCTGTCAGCTATAGGCCTATAAGCTTGTTACCTATGCTATCAAAAGTGTTTGAACGCATCATTCTTAAGAGATTTAACGACTTTTGTGTGGCTAACAATCTTGTTTGTGAAGAGCAATTCGGCTTTCGACCAGGTCACTCCTGCCAACTCCAGATCTGGAGGCTTGTTGCAGATTTAAACACTCCTCTTAACTGCGCTAAATATCGTGGTCTTGTGTTTTTGGATGTCCGTAAAGCTTTTGATCAGGTTTGGCACGAAGGCCTAATACAAAAAATGATTACTTGTGGATTTCCGGACGATCTTATTGCCTTGATTAGATCCTTTCTGACGAACAGGATATTTCGTGTAAAGGTTGGCTGCTCCATGTCAAACCCGTGTGACATCAAAGCTGGTGTTCCCCAGGGTTCTCTTCTTGGCCCTGCACTCTTCAACTTTTTCATCCATGACTTCCCAACATTTACAAAATGCAAGCTGTATCTGTTCGCTGACGACGCGTCCATCATGACCACTGCTTGCGTTCCCGCTCATGTCATATCTCGATTGCAGAATGCCTAACATAAGTGCGAGAAATGGTTTGCTAAGTGGAGACTGAATCTAAACGTTGACAAATGCAAGGCAATGTTCATTACAAAGAAACTTCGGAAACCCCCGAGTCCTCTCTTCCTTTCTGGTAGCGAGCTCGAATGGGTAAAACATTACAAATACCTTAGAGTGGTGATAGATGCCAAGCTAAATTCGGGCGACCATGTCTCCTACGCCATCAACAAGGCAAAGTTCAGTCTGGTAGCTCTTCTGGGGCGAAACAGCGCGCTTGGATTGGACTGCAAACAATTGCTGTATAGGACGATAATCCGAACCATCTTGCTTTATGGTATGCCCGCATGGGCTACAATATGTAAGTCCAGATGGAAGGACCTCCAAGCTTTCCAAATCGTTACCTTGAGGACCATTGCTCAACTTGACAGGAGAGTTGCAACAAATACTTCTATTGGCGACGATTTTGAGATACCTCCCATTCGGAATCACGTCCAGGAATTGATGAAAAAGCTGCTTCCGAAGATGAAGGACCATCCCAATCCTCTGGTTGCAGGTATTCTTGAGCACCCGCTTACCTTCAGTAGCCTTCTTAGACATCGCAGGCCGCGTCACCTCCTGGACATCAATTTCGACGACATCCAAAAGGCGATACTTGCCGAATATTGGATCTCCTAGCTCCTCGTGTCCCTTGTCCCTCATCAATCAACAATCAACACTATCGTCCTGATAGGAAAGGACACCATCTTATCCTCTGGATGACTTAACTAGGTTTCATCTGGCTTCTCGCCTAGTTCAGTGTACTTCCCGTGGTTACTTTCTGGACGAGTATGGCAGTGAAAGCGTCGCTTTCGGACCACTCGTTTCGTTTTACCTGCACTGTTCGATTGTCGATAGATGGTATCCTACAGCATCGAGGCTGGAGAGGTCGTCACCATCATAAGTAAACTGAAAAAGAAGAAGGCTCCTGGAAAAGACAAGGTGAGTAATAACTCCCTTATAAATCTCCCGAAGAACTTTATTGACTATCTCACTAATATCATTAACGTCTGCTGGAAATTTTCTTACTTCCCTGTGGCTTGGAAGCAATCTATTGTGTTGAGTATCCCCAAGCAGGGGCAAAATCTTGCGATTCCAGCGAGTTACTGACCTATTAGCCTGCTACCCACGATGTCCAAAGTGTTGGAGAAAACGATTCTCGTCAGATTCCAAGACCACTGTTGAAGACCTGCTTCCCATGACCTTTTTCGGGAAGAGCAGTTTGGCTTTCGTGCTGCCCACTCTTGTCCGATGCAGATATGGAGGCTCGTTGAAGACCTGAGCACCCCCCTGAACCTCTCCAGGTACTGTGGGGTGGTACTTCTCGATGATAGTAAAGTTTTTGACCAGGTGTGGCATGAGGGCCTTGTCTACAAAATGATCAGAGACGGGTTCCCTGCCGATTTGATTTTGTTGGTGAAATCCTTTCTTGACGGCAGATCCTATCAAGCCAAAGTTGGAGAAAATCTTTCCACGCCGCGTGTTGTAAAGGCTGGTGTCCCTCAGGGTTCTGTCCTCGGGCCTGTGCTATTTTATTACTTTGTACATGATTTCCCGAAACCCGATAATTGTAATCTGTATGTTTATGCGGATGATACTGCCATTATGACATGGGCACACCAGCCGGTTCACGTTATCACTCGGCTGCAGTGCACCTTGAAGCAGTTCGAAGACTGGTTTAACTGCTGGAAGTTGAACCTTAACGTCGGAAAGTGCAAGGCTTTGTACCTCAATAGGAAGCTCAAGCCTCCCCCATATTCTCTTGTTCTGTTCAATAAGAAACTGGACTTGGTGGACAACTACAAGGATCTGGGAGTTATCATTGACTCAAGACTCTCATGGAACCGACATATGTCCTATGCTCTGAACAAAGCGAAGAGGGCTAAGTACAGTATCATAGCTCTCATGGGTCGCAACAGCGCCCTAGCATTCACAACAAGCTACATCTGTACAAATCGATTATCCAGACCATACTCCTCTATGGCATACCTGCGTGGGTGACTATCTGTAAAACCAGATGGAGTGAACTACAGTCATTCCAGATTGTTACCCTGAGGACCATTGCTCAGGTGGACAGAAGGACGGTGAAAAACCAATCCATCCACATGGATTTAAACATGGCCCATATCGTAAAGTTTATACAAGACCTCCTTTTGATTTTGATACAGAAGATGAAGACTCACGACAATAAACTTGTGAATGGAATACTGAAGAACTCATGGAATATGAACTGGCATACGAAGTATCGTAAACCGAGGCACGTTCTTGACGTCAATTTTGAAGATATTAGCAACGTCTCTTTCCCGGACTACTGGAAGATGTGATAATCTTCTTTCTCCTTGTGTTTTATTTCGTTTGTATTTATGTTTCTGACAATCGTCAATCTTATTTTCTTTTTTGTATAATATGGAAGACCGCTTGGGTTGGTTAGGCTTCTTGACTACCTCAGTGTATTTCATTTGAAGTTTATTCTAGTTGGATGTGCTTTGTGAAAGCGCTGCTTTCGTCCCATCCTAACAAATGTACACTTCACTGTTCGATTGTCGATGGTATAGATTGGAGAAGGAATGTTAATTGAAGGCACATTATCTTAAGGTCAGCGGTTTTTTATATCCTATTCTTTAAGGCTGTTTTTTCTACAGATCTTATTCTGGAAAAGCCCTTTTCAGGGCTAGCAGTCTGACTATTCTTTACTTATTATTTTAAATTTTATCATAATGCCAGACTCAGGTAAAGCGTTAAGTGGCATTGCAAGCCAAAAAACAAGTGATGGTAAATATACGTATGGCGAGATATATAAAGATGCCTGTAAAGATTACAGATTCGAAGCTCTTGATGCTATAATTAAGGATAAGCTAGAGGTTTTGCGACAAGAAATGTGCACTAAGTATGATAATTTACAAGGAAAAGTCGAGTCACTAAAAGGGAACATAACCGAAATCCACGATAAAATTGCTAATATGAATGCTGAAATATCTGCAGCACGTAATGAAGCCAACAAGAACTTTAGTAAGTTGGAGCAGTTCCTCAAAGATCAATTCTCTGCTCTGTCAATGAAAGGTAATCAGCCTACAGGTGAAACTTCTGATTATCTTAGAGACTCTTGTGAAATAGAGAGTGTGAATCCCCAGTCTATGGAAATTATCCTCTCCGGCTTAGGGAGTAATGATAACGATGGCAAAGACTCGATTAGTACCAATCGCAAATGGCTATACAATGATACGGAGAAATGGATACCTGCAAAATCCAAAAAGGCTAAAAAAGCGTTGAAAATTGATAACATCAAGGATGTTGTTGATATAAATGATACAATCGTTGTTGCTTTTCGAGAAAGCAAGTCTGAACAGCGAAAAAATGTTGAAAAGCCAGATACCAAGAGCAGCTCCTATATTCTGCCAATCATAATACGTACTCACGGTCAGCCAATCAAGCAAATCCTGGGCAAGATTCAAAAGCACGTGGCGATTAACCAAATTACTGTACACACAGGCAGAGCAGAGACTAGTGCCCTGCGATCCCTTAAAGATCGAGGATCGATCTTTGGGATCGATCTTTTCAAATGATAGTTGGTTCCAGCCTAACAATCGGTCTGAGATCGATCCTTAAATAAAA
This sequence comes from Rhysida immarginata, assembly GCA_023313115.1. NCBI lineage: Eukaryota > Metazoa > Arthropoda > Chilopoda > Scolopendromorpha > Scolopendridae > Rhysida > Rhysida immarginata. The sequence goes on from JAHWFO010039935.1 coordinate 1,058,895, forward strand.
AAAATTTGTGCTTTCAAATTCAAGTAGAAAAACAAAGTTTTATTCAAATACAACACCAAAGATACAATTTTGTCAGCTTGTTACAATTTTGTCAATTCATCGATAGTTAAACAGGTTAGAATCAAACACTGATTTAAATATTTCTGTTTAATGCTAGCCCTTTTTTTGTCAAAATATTACCTGCTTTTGAGAAGAGTCTCTCACTAG